>OY829329.1:9573512-9666489 GCA_963691655.1 Toxonevra muliebris | reverse complement strand
AGACACACATTTCGTACAGCTGCCGAAGAGGTGCTAGGCTTCCACCGTCGACGGAGAAATATGTGGTACGACCAAGAGTGTCGCGATGCGACTGAAGCGAAAAATGCAGTTTACCGGGACACCCTGCAATCAGTTTCAACGCGAGCTGCTAAGGAGCGATACAGAGAGATGAGGAGGGAGGAGAAACGTCTTTTCAGGTGCAAGAAACGAGAGGCAGAAAGAGGTGAGTGTGACGATATTGAGATGCTTGGAGACAGGAATGAGGTTCGACAATTCTTCGAAAAAATAAGACGCCTGACTAACGGTTTGAAGACCAGCGCCTTTTCCTGCAAGGAGGAAGACGGAAATCTGGTGACAGATGTCCAGGGTATTATGAGGTTGTGGAGGGAACACTTCTCGCAGCCGCTCAATGGTGATGAAGACTACAATCCCGCCATTCGGAAGCTGTTCCGGAGACCCCAATCACTGACGGCGTTGAAGTACCGCCGCCCGACTATGACGAGGTCTTAACAGCCATTTCTCGGCTGAAAAACCGTAAGGATGCGGGTGCAGATGGCCTGCCTACTGAGTTGTATAAGACTGGAGGCGAAGAGCTCACAAAACGCATGCACGAGCTTTTATGCAGAATATGGTCGATGAAAGCATGCCCAGTGATTGGAACCTCAGCGTACTCTGCCCAATCCACAAGGTGATTCCACGATCCGCGCCAACTACCGTGGAATAATAGGCCTTTTTAACATCGCTTATAAGGTTCTATCGAGCGTAGTGTGTGAAAGATTGAAGCCCAGTTTCAAAAAACTGATTGGATGGCTTCAGTCCTGGTAAATCCGCCATCGACCAGATATTCACACTACGCCAAATCGTGGAAAAGACCCGAGAAAAACAAATTGACACACACCATCTATTCGTCAATTATAAAGCCGCCTTCGACAGCACGATTAGAGATCACCTATACGCCGCAATGTCTGGTTTTGGTATCCCGGCAAAGCTCATTCGTCTTTGCGAACTGACACTGACCAGCGCAGTGAAAATTGGGACTGACCTCTCCGTGCCATTCGATACCAAAAGAGGTTTCAGACAAGGTGATTCTCTATCGTGCGACTTCTTTAATCTAATGCTAGAGAAAGAAAATAATTCGAGCTGCGAAAATCGACATCTCTGGCACTATCTTTTACGAGAGTGTCATGCTACTAGCATACACTGATGATAGTGACATCATTGGCACCAATGCACGAGCAGTCAGTGCAGCATTCTCTATTCTCTTCTTAGAAAGGTAGTCTCATCGAGTGGGTCTAGTGGTGAACTAGGACAAAACGAAATACCTTGTGTCAACAAACAAAGAGTCACGGCGTCTTGGACAAAATGTCACTGTTGACAATTACAAATCCGAAGTCGTCAAGGATTTCGTTTATCTTGGATCCAGCATCAACACCAACAATAATGTCAGCCTTGAGATCAAGCAAAGAATAACTGGAGCCAGCAGGTTTTACTGCGGGCTTAGTAGGCAATTGAGAAGCAGAAGCAGAAGTCCCTCAGCCTTCCCGCCCTAATGTATAGCGGCGCAGAGACATGGACATTGACCACCAATGATGAGAAGCTATTGGGAGCGTTCGAGAGGGAGATACTCCGCAAGATCTATGGTCCAGTGTGCGTGGAACACGTGTATCATGATAAGATGGAACCGTGAGCTGTATGAGCTGTACGCCGACAGTGACGTAGTCAAGCGCATAAAAATCCAGCGGCTTCGCTGGCTGGCTCATGTTGAGCGAATGGATGAAAGTGCTCCGACTAGAAGGGTGTTTTATTCAAGCCACGGAGGTGGAACGCGCAGAAGAGGAAGACCTAATCTCCGTTGGAAAGACCAGGTACAGGGGACCTGACTGCACTTGGTCTTACTAACTGGAGCCGAATATTAAACATAGGGAATGAACCTACGTTTGTTACTAGAGTTAGGAAAGAAGTACTAGACATAACAGTATGCAGTCCAAATATAGTAGGACTAGTCAAGAACTGGAGGGTATCCAAAGAGGACTCACTCTCTGATCATAAAATCATAGAGTTCCTCCTAGAGGGCACAAGTACCGAAATACCTTCCTTTAGAAATCCCAGGAAAACAAACTGGACAGAATACATAGAAGTACTTAAGTGTAACTTAGAAGCTATTAAATCGTGCAAGGTGATAAAAAATCATCATGAGCTCGAATATTCCGTAAATTAACTTAACGAAGCAATACTAGATGCTTTCGAGGGCAGCTGCCCGGAAAAAGCGGAAAGTCTAGGAAAGGACGCCATATGGTGGAATAGTACCCTAAGTGACATTAGAACCGAAGTACGTAGGCTCCATAATGGAGCGAAACGGAGCGGACAATGGCAAGCTTATCGGGATAAACTAACAGAATATAATAAAGAAATTAGGAAGGCTAAAAGAACTAGCTTTAGCATCAAGGATATATAAAGCCTTTGCAAAAGCAGGGCAGGACATGAGAATGGCGCTGAAGAAATCAGATGGCAGCTTCACCTGTAATGAAAAGGAAAGAGCAGAATTGCTACTAGCAACACACTTCCCTGGAAGTGTTGGGTTAGATAGCAGGAATTCAGAGGAGCAGCCTGGAAGAATAAACAGAGTAGACAGGAAGGTAGCAGCAGAAATATGCTCTGCGCCTAGATTGGAATGGGCGTTAAACACTTTTCAACCATTTAAATCGCCTGGTCTTGACGGCATATTTCCTGCTCTATTACAGAAGGGCATAAAGGAAATATTGCCATTCCTTATTAATATAGGGAGAAGTAGCCTCGCTTTTGGGTACATACCAACAGCTTGGCGAAGGGCAAAGGTGGTATTTATACCAAAAGTGGGCAAAAAAGATACCACCAACCCTAAGTCCTTCAGACCTATAAGCTTAACATCGTTTATGTTGAAAACACTTGAAAAGGTGGTTGACAACTTTATACGATGTAAAGTCTTAGACACAAATCCATTGCACCCCAATCAGCATGCATATAGAGCAGGCAGGTCTACCGAGACAGCTCTGCATGACTTAGCGGGGAAGATTCAAGGGGCACTAGATGTGAAAGAAGTAGCAGTATGTGCTTTCCTGGATATAGAAGGAGCTTTCGACAACACCTCACACGAGGCTGTCAATAACTCTCTAAGGCGAAGAGGAGTAGATAACACAACATCTAGATGGATGTCAGAAATGCTCTCCTCTAGAACAGCTGAGATGGAAACAGGGCTAGGTACCATATCAGTCAGCACAACCAGAGGATGTCCACAGGGAGGAGTATTATCACCTCTAATGTGGAGCCTGGTAGTAGACGAACTTTTAATGAAACTCTCAGAGGCGGGCATAGACTGTCAAGGGTATGCGGACGATATAGTCCTCGTAGCCAGAGGGAAATTTGAAGAAACTCTCTGTGACATTATACAAAGAGGGCTAGGTATTACTAGGAGATGGTGCAGGTCGGTAGGGCTAAATATTAACCCTGCAAAGACCACTATAGTTCCATTTACCAGGAAAAGATCACTCCCGCGCTGGAAACCGATATCACTAGCTGGGGAGATTATTGAACAAAAGCAAGAGGTAAAGTATCTGGGCTTAGTATTAGATAGTAAACTCACATGGAAAGCGCATGTTGAGGCAGTGACAAGTAAAGCCACTCGCGCTCTAATGGTATGCAGAAGGCTAGCAGGGAAAACTTGGGGATGTAAACCAAGTGTACTGCGCTGGATGTACACAATGATGGTAAGGCCAATCATTACATATGGAGCATTAGCGTGGGCAAGGAGAACTCAACTAAAAACAGCACAAGCTAAATTGGGGAAAGTTCAAAGGTTGGCATGTATCTGTATAACAGGAGCGATGAGAACATGCCCGACTGCTGAACTAGAGGTACTATTGGAGCTCACTCCATTACACCTCGTGATAGAGAATGCCTCCAAGGCAGCAATCGTAAGAGGAACAAGAAATAAAAGGTTGACGAGGAGATCTATAGGGCTTGGAGACCGAGATAACCCGGCGAAAGACAACTATCTCTTGGACTGTCCCCAGGACAGAATGGACAAACAGTATAGTTTTGAGAAACACTTCGTTGCAAAACTTAGTAGTAAAAACGAATGGGAGGGTGTAGAAAATAACTACACACTCAAAGAACACACGATTAAGTGGTATACAGATGGGTCACGTACCGAGGATGGAACTGGGGCAGGGGTATTTGGGCCAAGAATCAAACACTCTGAGCCGATGGGGAAGTATCCTAGCATCTTCCAAGCTGAAATTCATGCAATTAGCACATGTGTGCAATTCAACCTGGATAGACAGTACAAACGGCAAGATATCGCTATCATGTCGGACAGCCAAGCAGCCATTCGAGCATTATGTTCCTTTGAGATCACCTCTAAGCTGGTGTGGGACTGTTTGAGCAAGCTCAATCAACTGGGCAATAACAACAAAGTCGCTCTATGTTGGGTCCCTGGACACGCAGGAATTGAGGGTAATGAGCAGGCAGACGAGCTTGCAAGAAAGGGGGCAGCAACCACTTTCGTGGGACCTGAACCCTTCTGTGGAATAGGAGATAGCGTAATCAGGGAATTACTCAGGCAAGAAGAGAGGAACAAGAGGCAAGAACTCTTTACCAATCTTACGGGACTGAGGCAATCCAAAGCGCTTTTAGGTAATTATAATAAGAGTAGATACGCATTCTGCATTGGTCTCAACAAAAACAGTTTGCGCATATTAGCTGGTATTCTGACTGGGCATTGCGGGCTCAGAGAACACCTTCGCAAGATAGGGGTTGAGCAAGGCTCAATTTGTAGGTTTTGTAATGAGGAAGACGAATCATCAGTACATATTTTAGCTCAATGTGGAGCACTGATCCACAAAAGAAGGAAATGTCTGGGCATGCACCAAGTGCCCAGTACAGAACTAGCATCCATAGCTCCGGGCGCAATACTCAAATTCTTGAGGGAGACGGGACTGGATGAGGTACTCTAGGCAGATTGAACTAGATAGAAAAGAGGGACGTACAATAGATCTTATAGGTCGCGGTACAACGACAGAAACCTCTATAATGCAATACAATACAACTGGAGCCGGCGCGCATTGCAGAAGCGACTGGCGAGGCTTTATAGAGGCGGCCAAGAGCGATCATCGGTTGTAGAGCCAACTAAGTAAGTAAGTAAGTATGAGTTTTGTTTCGAAGCCAATTCTACCATTACACTAGAAGAAGCCAGACAAAAACTAACGCTGAAGGTCATTAATATATCCCTTAGTATAATAAAAAGTCGTTTAAATGAATTCGAACCTTACTAACGGCAAAACCAACAAAAAATGGTGGTGGGCAGTCGGACATATAAATAATGATTGCAGCGATGTGGCCTTTAGAGACGAATCTTTCTTATGGACGGCAGGTACTTTAAAACGCACCTTGATCATTACGGGCAGTTAGATGGTTCAGAGATTAGTTAAGCATCCAGGAAAAGCTCATGTTTGGGGATGCTTTTCAAAACAGAGTTTCGACGACAGGATAATCATGTTTACGAGAAATAATCTATTTATGCCAGCATATACACTCTTATCTTGTCAATAACTGGTTTGTGAGAAGAAATCAAAATTGAGCGCTTTAAAAGGGCAAGACCCTAAACATTGGATAAGAATTTTGGACTGCTCGTCTCAATCTCCAGATGCTAACCACATTGAAAATTTTTGAGCAATTATTAAGCTTAACATGAGCAGAAACGACAGCTTAAGTCAAAATGGCGGGCAGTGTTTGCCGCAATCATACGCCGAAAAGCTAGTTAATAGCTTGACCTCGCGCTACCACGCAGTTACTCAAAATTATGGTAACTGGACACTATATTCATAGTTTATCGCTCATTTACTAAAAGACTGTCATAACTCAAAAAACGCGATTTTGTAGAAAACGCATTTAAAGTTTTCAATTGACTCCCACTTTGCAGAAGAAAGAAGAAATCTTCGAATTCTCACGCGCAGAGTATACAAGATATTAATGTGAGATTTTTACACAATATGAAGAGTGACTTAATGAATAATTCTGCATCATTAACTCAAAAATTGTGTTTTTAGTAAATGAGCGCATCGTATTGGGCAAAAAAATGCTTAAAAATAATGTGGGGTATTTTTTTTCGGATTTGGGGCATTTTTTGAAGGACTTTGGCCGGACACGCTCTTGTTGAAATGCATAAAAGATTGAGAACTGCAGTCCAGAAATCTATTGTTTCTCTAATAGGAATATAAATATGCGCATTCAGATAGACCGCCGATTTCAGTGGGAATTTCGTTTATAAGGTTATGATGTACAAACTATCTGAATCCTCTTCCCCCTTTCCGTTGATCTTGAATCAAAAAACAAATTTGAAAAGGAGTTCTAAGTAAATTCAAACAATATTTCTTTAGTGAATTTCCATTCAGCTCATTTTCATCCTAAATTATGATTTAATAGTAAGTTTGAACATTCACACAGCAGGTGAAACAGTTCAGTGTTGGATTCTATACCCTCTTCATTCTCATAGCTACTACAGTAGATGATGCTTCGACGTGAAATGTTGCGCCGACAGTGCAGTTTCTGTTCAGAAAACCTGCCAGAATGGAAATTTTTTTCTAGGATTAGTCAAAGATATCTGTTCTGTTTTTGGTTTAGTAGAGAAAACATAGTGTACGAGATATAACACTGTCGCTTCGGTAAATGCTTAGTTATGGATTTATGAATCGCTCTATTCATGCTTTAGAGCAAAGAGCTGAGCTGGGTAACAAGTTGACAGTGTAATATCAATATTACTCTACAACAACAAAATATACAGCTCTTGAGATTACCTTCTCTTTACAATTTTACTTTGATTGAGTCAACCTTTAAAAGTACTCTGAGTTAAAAAAAGTTCAGTGTTACCTCCTCTTTGATTTAGAAGACATTAAAATATAAAAAACAAGACTTTGTTGCTAGCGGATTAAATTGGCAACATTGAATGCAGAGAAAAGAAAAATGGCCGATTATTATTTATCTGAGAGTGCAGTATAGCAGTTTAAGATGTGCTCACTCTTACGGTTTACGTTCTCTTTGATCTCTCTCTCTATATATATTTATATATTTGAGAAAGAACTGTAGTTTAATTTCATGGGTAGCTCTTGCGCTAATGATGTTATTAACATATTTGAGGTTGTATTGTCTCTTTTATGAATGTATGTGTGTACAACAACTTATCAAGGAACAGTGAGTATTTCGTATGCATGTTTGTTGTCAAATTTAAAAATTTGCCAACGTGTTGGTAATTATATAAAAGAAATTCTCTCTTTCTCTCTCTCCCTTTCTCTCTGCCTTAATGAAAACCAATCGCATATTGAGAAAATTTTACCCGTATTAAATCAAAAAAACCATAGTTGAGAAGAGATAGTAGGATAAATATACTCTCTCTCTCTGTATACTCTCTCTCTTCTTACTTTTATAAGAATTACATGTCAAATACAATGTTAATGAAAGAGAAAATCCAGGTTAAAAATTCTATGTATACTGCGTATTTATTGCTTTGTCGATTTCTTATAAAGCTTTTTAAAGTTTCTAAATAATTATTCGTAAAACTTTGTACTTAAATGTAGTTATTTGTAAAATCAATTTCAGTTTCATACTTTCATGAATAATTTTATGAGTTGTATACAATGCCAATCTAAATTACATTAACAATAGGAAAATGTCAAAAAGCTATAAATATCTTGGAAAAACAAAGCTTTTTGCTTTTTTTACTTTTACTACTATTTATGCTGCAATTTTTACGTCTTACAAGGAAATCTGGTGTTATTGTTGCTGTTTAAATGAAATCTCTCTTTTTCATATAATTTTGCATAGAAATTTTACTGCATTTGTTAATGTTGTTGTTGTGTGCTTTTATTATCGTTTTAAAGCTGTTGGTATAGCATTGGAAATCATTTTATGTATTAACGTCTGTATTACACCCTTTTTTTTTATGAGGTACTTTCCATTGTAAACATGCTTGATTGTTTTTCTTTAAAGGATATTGATAAACATATATACCTACATAAAAGTTTAGGTACTTAATAACAGGGGGGAAAAGAAAAGAAAAGAAGAAAAATAAAGTATTTTACAAAAGCTATTGGAAATTTGCATTTATTGTTGTGAACTGCTGCTGTGTTGTGTTCCTGCTGCTGTTTAACTGTTAAAGAAAAGTTTGATTTTATATAATAGCTATGCAACACTGTTGTGATTTTTACGCTGAAAAGTACTAGTTGATACAACACTTCAAGGTAAAATTAAAAATTCTCTTTTTTTTCGTTTTTTTGAATTGCATTTTTTTTTCTTCAAATACAGCAATGCAACGAACACATTGTGTCATTAGACTTAAGTGTGCACTCAGAAAATTACTCCAGCATGCCTAATTAATACTACGCTTCTCAACAGAAGACGAAGAACAAGCAAAAAAAAAAGTGCAAGGAAATGAAGCTCACTCTTTTATAAAGAAACAGAAGAAATACGTGATAATTTTGTTTACATATAAAAAAAAGAGTTTCACTTGATGAGGGAAAAGTTCAAGGTAGGGTTAGCTGCAAGGGTGTGTGAGAAAAAAAAAACCTAGCATCTACAAACACCTTAATATGTCCGTATTAAATATTCATTGAAGGTTGAATTCACCAACCGAGTTTTAAGATTCTCAATTGAGGGAGCGAAAAACTTCATATAAAAAAAAAACGAAGAGAGAGTGTGGAATTCAGTATTGTATAGGCGGATTAACTGAAACTCATATAAAAAATCGTAAAGAGAGTGCCGCACTCTGTATTTTAAAGGCGGAGTACTTGCGTTTTTTTATATGAAGTTTTTACGCTCTCAATTTAAGAGATCGAAAAACTGCATATAAAAAAAAAAAACCAAAAAAGAGTGCAGCACTCAATATTATAAAGGCGAAATAACCGACCGAGAGCTTTCGTTTTTATATATGAAGTTCTTACGCTCTCAATTTAAGAGAGTGAAAAACTGCATATAAAAAAAAAACAAGAGTGCGGCACTCAATATTATAAAGGCGAAATTACCGACCGAGAGCTTTCGTTTTTTATATGAAGTTTTTTCGCTCTCAATTTAAGAGAGCGAAAAACTTCACATACAAACAAAAAATAACAGGAGAGTGTGGTACTCAGTTATTGTAAAGGCGAATTAATTGAGTCAGTGCTTTGGTTTTTTTTATATGAAGTTCTTACGCTCTCAATTTAAGAGAGCGAAAAACTTCATATAAAAAAACGAAAAGAGTGCGGCACTCAATATTGTAAAGGCGAATTAACCGAGCGACTGCTTTCATTTTCTTTATACCATATGAAGCTTTTACGCTCTCGATTCGAGAGAGCGAAGAAGTTCATAAGAAAAAAGTCAAAAAGAGAGTGCGATATTCAGTATTGTAAAAGAGGATTAATCGACCAAGTGCTTTCGTTTTTTTTTATATGAAGTTTCTACGCTCTCAATTTAAGAGAGCGAAAAATTTCATATAAGAAAACGAAAACAAATTGCGGTACTCAGTATTGTGAAGGCGGATCAACCGAACTAGTGCTTTCGTTATTTTTATATGAAGTTTCTACGCTCTCAACTTTAGAGCGAAACGAAAAGAGAGTGCGGTTAATGGGGATAGCTGTATACACAGATTGTATATAATTTACTTATCTTTTTTTACTTTTCACACAAATGCACACATACACATACACACATACAGAAAATTGTAGTAAAGGAAGGTTGTTTAAAACTTTAAATAAAAGTAAACTTTCGAAACACTTGCTGCATTAACACTTTTTTTAAACTGAAAATTTTAAATGAAAAGCAATAGCGCCCTTTACTTTAATGCATTTTTTTTTTTTTTTTTTTGCAATTGCACTTTGCACATTTTTGTGGTTGTGTCATCGTAAAAAAAATGAAAAGAAAACCAGGAAAAAAATATTGCCAAAAGATTTTTCAAAATTAACATAAAAGAAGGTCGCAGCAGCAATACTGAAATTGGTAAAAAAAAAACAACAACAACAACAACAAAAATGCAGACGAAATTACAAAAATGCTGTCTGCAATCTTTTTTCTATTACTAACACTAGATATACAGTAATCCCTGGTTAATTGCGTCGATTAAATTGAATAATTCGCAAAGTAATTAACTGGAAAAAACAATTAACCGAAGAATTTGATTATATTTTATAGTAAAAACGTGAAATTTCTTGGGGTTCAATAAAACGAAAGTCAATAAAGCGGAGGTCAATTAACTTTGGAGTACTGTACTATGAAAAAAAAGTACGAAAGTCTATTTAAAATTTGAATGAAAAGCTATTGAAATGAAAGATGCTTAAAGTAGAAGTATGCAGTAGCAGCGGGCAATGTCTGGTGTCACCATTGCAGCAGCTTATCCGGGTAAAGCAGGTTCGAAAAAGAAGGATAGAGAGAGGGAGAGCGGGCGCAAGGAGGAAGAGAAGGTGAAAAAAATTCGTCACCAAACGGCATAAACATAGTACTGCAAAAGCTAGCGAAAAGGTCGTGCGAAGGTTGTGTAACGGTACCTACTGAAAAGGTAGATAGTTAGGTTGAGGTAAAATGCAAAGAAAAGCAACGCGGCGGAGAGGAGTGTCATAAACTGAATGCACTTTGGCTTTTATTCATTCATATTTAATTCAAAAAAGAGAAAAAAAAAGCAAGCAAGCAAGCAAACAAAAATAAATAAATAAAAAAAAGTCATGTACCGAAATGAGCAGAATCAGAATTTTTCTTTTCAATGTAGTTTGGTAGTATTGACAACAAGATAAAATAAAATACACCAGCACTACCGCAAAAAAGCAAAAAAGAAGCAACTTGTAGGTAAAGGTAGTAAGTAATAATAAAGGCAGTGAGTGCGGTTAAACGTGCGCAAATTTTATTCATTTTTTTTTTCAGTTTTTTACGAGGTGTAAATAAATAAAGCCCTAAAGGGTAAATATTTGAGCAGACATATTTTTATTCAATTCCTTTTCTTTTTTTTTCTTTTCTTTTTTTGGTAGAATTTTTATTTTGCCTTATGCCCAAAATTTTAAATGAAATATTTAGTTGATGATGAACAATGTGAGGAATGGAAATGTAGAATTGAATGCCAGTGTCGCGGTTTGCTGGAGGCTTTAAATTGTATGATGTTAATATTATTCAAAAGATTTGTGGTAGAAGAAAGGGGTAATTCTACAAGTGAGTAGTTGCCAAGTTCAATTTCCATTCGAAAATTAAGTGCAAACTTTCCTTAGTGAAAATAATTCCAATGGATGGGAAGTAGCAGATGAAGAGAATGCAGACGGTGGAGGAGATTCAAACAATAAAGGCGATAAGCAAGATGCAAACAATGGATAAAAGTAATACGACCAAGAGCTCTACCAAAATTTTGCCGAAAAACTAATTTAAAAATCATGTCAAAAACCAGACCAATATCGAGTTTAAAAACCAATCCAAAAATCTGAGCATATTCAGACCAAAAAGAAACAAAAAAATTGACCAAATTCATATAAAAATTTCACCTAAACTCAGACCAAAATTCAGATAAAAAATCACACCAAAATTAAGATTCAAAAGAAATCGAATTTAGAGAGAAAAAAATCGGACCAAAAATTAGAACAAAAATTGGATCAAAATGCAGATCCAAATTCAAACCAGACTCGAACCAAAATTTAGACCAAAACTTAGCCTGAAATTCAAACGAAACTCAGAACAAAAATCAAACCAAATCTCAAACCAAAAATTAAACCAAATCTCAAACCAAAAAAAGAGAATTCAGAAAATAAAAATTAGACCAAAATTTAGACAAAAATTCAAAAAACCAAAGATCAGATGAAAATTCAGCCTGAAATTCAAACGAACCTCAGATCAAAAATTAAATCAAACGAAAGTTCAGACCAAAAATCAGTCCGAAATTCAAACGAACCTCAGACCAAAAATCAAATCAAAGTTTAGAATAAAAATTAATCCAAAATTTAAACAGAAGTTTAGACCAAAATTCAGAGCAAAGATCAGATGAAAATTCAGCCCAAAATTCAAACGAACCTCAGACCAAAAATCAAATCAAATTTCAGACCAAAAATTAGTCCAAAATTTAAACCTAAGTTTAGACCAAAATTCAGAGCAAAGATCAGATGAAAATTCAGCCCAAAATTCCAACGATCCTCAGACCAAAAATCAAATCAAAGTTCGGACCAAAAATTAGTCCAAAATTTAAACCAAAGTTTAGACCAAAATTCAGAGCAAAGATCAGAAGAAAATTTAGCCCGAAATTCAAACGAACCTCAGACCAAAAATCAAATCAAAGTTCGGACCAAAAATCAGTTCAAAATTTAAACCTAAGTTTAGATCAAAATTTAGACCAAAATTCAGACCAAAGATCAGAAGAAAATTTAGCCCGAAATTCAAATGAACCTCAGACCAAAAATCAAACCAAAGTTCAGACCAAAAATTAGTAAAAAATTTAAACCTTAGTTTATACAAAAATTTAGACCAAAATTTAGACCAAAGATCAGAAGAAAATTCAGCCCGAAATTCAACGAACCTCAGACCAAAATTCAAACCAAAGTTCAGACCAAAAATTAGTCCAAAATTTAAACCTAAGTTTAGACCAAAATTTAGACCAAAATTCAGACCAAGATCAGTAGAAAACTCAGCCCGAAATTCAAACGAACCTCAGACCGAAAATCAAACCAAAGTTCAGATCAAAATCAGTCCAAAGCACAATCTAAAATTTAGACCAAAACTTCCCCGGAAATTCAAACAAAATTCTAACCAAAACTCACTCTAAAATTCAGAGCACAAAGAGATCAGAATTTGGACCAGAAATTATACCAAGAAATCTACACGAGATATATTCTGATCAGTATAGATTCTAAGTTTAATACAAGCCTCAAACCTTGAACTAACCCAAAGTGTGTTTATATCAGATAAATCAGAAAAACTCTGAAGGTTTGAAAACACTCTTACGGCATTAGATTCAACTAGTTAGTTACTTATTGCTTTCAATTCTTACCATACACTGCAACATAACAATAATTTTTCTTTTCTTTACTTTTTTTTCATCTACAAAATTTATGCAGAATGCTCAACTTTGATATTTAAAATAGCAACACAAACACGTACGGCAATATTTACTATGTCTGCCTGTAAGTTTAGGGGGCGTCTACGTTTTGCGCTAACTTTTTTCCAATAAACAAAAGTTGAATACATTTCCATAAAAAAAAATTCCTTTCTTTGAAACTTTTATGTTTACTTAAGTATTCTCCAATGCTTGCATTGCTGCTAGACTTTAAAAATTCAATCAAACATGTCTTCGAATATGAACTTAAGTTAACTTTTGTCTAAAACCAGGAAACGTGCTTCCAATGATCGCATCGGTATCATCTATGCATCAATTTTAAGTTTTAGCTAGGTTCAATTGCAAGCAAATGGGGAGTAAGTGGAAGAAGAAGAAAAAGAAGAGACAACGGCAACGCAAACGATGATGATGACGACGACGACGACGAAGTTTTCACAAGCGAAATGACATTTCACTGACAGTTCACAGACTGCAGTGAATAACTGTAAAAATGAAAGAATAAAAATGGCAATCAGACAGAAATAGAAACAACAAAAAGACAGCGACACAAAGAGAGAGGAGGTAGAACGACCGGCAAATGGTATTCAACACCTTTTGCATATTAAATGAAAGTTGAGTTGAAAAAAAAAACAAAGAAAAAACGTAGTAGGTAATAGTAGTAGTAGTAAAGTAGTAGTAGTAAAGTAGTAGTAGTAAAGTAGTAGTAGTAAAGTAGTAGAAGTTGTATGTGAAATGTAAAAAAATGAATGAAAAGTGCAACATTGTAATTTTGAAGTGTGAAAAAAGGGGAACGGAAATTGAATTTTGAGATTATATTAAATCTTTTTCTTTTGTATTTTTTTTTTAAGTTTAAATTAAAGGAAACTGAAAATTTAAATATTATTTGTTTTCTTTTATGTTTTCTTTGAAAATTTTAATTCAAATTTATCATAATGTCGAAAGCTATTTAGAGAGTGAGAGCGAGAGAGAACAATCACTCTTTAATCTTAGCTAGAAATGAAAACCAAACCTAAATATGCAACCCTGTCCCTGTTATTATTTCCATATAAGGCACATGATATAACACAGAGATAGAGAGAAAGAGAGAGAGAGGGGAGAGAGAGCCTACAGCGATGTCTCTGCTTGTATATATGTTCGATCTTCACACGTTAAACCCCAACAAATAATTCTAGCATGCATAAAGGTACGTACGTATTTTATTTTCGATTTATATACAATATATGTGTGAGTAAATTGAGCGAGAGCCCATGAAATGACACTAAGAAAGAGAGAGCCTACGTCAACTTCTCTGCTTGTATGGTATAATCGATTTTAACACCAACAAATAATTCTGCCACGAATAAATGACGTATGTATATGTGTGAGTAAACTGAACGAAATATACCGAGTCAATCTGAAGTCCTCTCACATATACATACAAACTCTTCTTGTATTTTAATTTACACTCTTCTCTTCTCTTAGTTGCTGAGAGCAGCAGTTTCATACCGAGCAACAGTCTGAGCGAGAGGACAATACAGTTATTTAAATTTAGATTTAAATTTAGCCAAGATTTTTACACATCAAAAAACAAATAAAGAAAACGTAATAAATAAATAAAGAGAAACTTAATAAAATACAAAATTAAGTAGCTGCATATTTTAACAAAAGGAGAATAACTCCAAAACTTACTAAGCTAACATTATGCCATCATTCCACAATAGTGTATCTATTCAGTACAAGAAAGAGGTAGAAAAAACGAAATAAAAGGATAAGAAAACCGAAAACAGAAAAAAAAAAAATAAACTTGAACTTTTTAATAAAATATATATATGCATATGCAGAAAAGTTAAATAAAAGAATAAAAAATAATAATAATAAAATAACAAACTTTTTAACTTTCTAACAAAAAAGCAAAAATATCCTTCCTTTAACATATGTTAAGAAGTTCAACGCAATCCACAAGGATAATGCAGAAAGAAAATATTATGTATGGAAAAAAACCAAAGGAGTGTATAGAATTGTAGTATATACTAGGTACTAGAAAGAAAAAAAAGAAGGTACGTAGCAAAAAAAAAGTAGTAAGTAGTAAGCACTTGTGTAAGTAGCATATGTTAAGTTGTAAAGTAGTATAGTAAAATAGCAAAAGAGCACAAAGCTAAATAAAAAAAGATAAAGAACAAAAAAGCCAGAAAAAAATATGGAGTAGATTACAGCAACACCAACAACTACCAAAACATTGACATGAAGCGTATATAAATTGTATAAAGTTATAGATATGTATATGTATGTGTGCAGAGTTGAATACTAGTATCAAGTACCAAGTTTTTACTTTGAACAAGCAAAAAAAAAAAAAAAGGAAAAAAAGAAAATGAAGAAAAAAAGAAAATGGAGAAAAAGAATAACTAGAAATATTCTTAAGAAATTCCTCTTGCACTTGAGTTGAGAAAATAATTTTTTTTTTTTCTAAAGCTCATCATAGATTTCGACTTTGAAATGTTAAAGCCTACTTTAAGGCGTTAATAAAGATTACACTTGGAAAAAAGAAAAAAAAAAAAAGTGGGGAAAATGAAACTACAACTTCTGCATGGATTTGAAGTTGACAGCAACGCGGCAATGTTGATAAGAAGTGGAAAAAGAAGAACCACAGAAGAAAACGAAAGAAGCGCAATCTTGAATATTGTTTGCAATTGAATTGAATGCAATTAACTTCTATACAAACTGTGAAAAGGAACAACTCGAGAACTTTATATATAAATAAAAAAAAGATGATGTTTGAAAAGTGGTTAATTTAAACAATTTAAATATTTATGTAACATAAGAAATATCAATAAAATTAGACAAATAAATAGACCAAAATTCAAATGATAATTTTAGACTAAAATTCAGACCAAAACTTAGATTATATTTAGACCAATATTTAAATTTGATTCGGACAAGAAATAAGACCAAAAATCAAACGAAATTTCATATCAAAGTTCAGACTAAATTCAGATTAAAATTTAGACCAAAATTCAGATAAAAATTTAGACCAAAATTTAGAGTAAAAATTTAGACTAATTCAGATTAAAATTTAGACCGAAATTCAGATTAAAATTTAGACCAAAACTCTGAATAAAATTTAGACCAAAATTCAAATTTCATTTAGAAAAAGAAATAAGAACAAAAATCAAACGAAATTTCATATCAAAGTTCAGACTAAATTCAGATTAAAATTTAGACCAAAATTCAGATAAAAATTTAGACCAAAATTTAGAGTAAAAATTTAGACTAATTCAGATTAAAATTTAGACCGAAATTCAGATTAAAATTTAAACTAAATTCAAATTAAAGTTTAGACCAAAATTTAGAGTAAAATTCAGACCAAAATTCAGATTAAAATTTAGACTGAAATGCAGATTAAAATTTAGACCTAAATTCAAATTAAAACCGAAATTCATATTAAAATTTAGACCGAAATTCGAATTAAAATTTAAACCAAAATTCAGATTAAAATTTATACCAAAATTCTGATTAAAATTTAGACCGAAATTCAAATTCAAATTCAGATTAAAATTTAGACTGAAACTCAGATTAAAATTTAGACCAAATTCAAATTTAAATTTAGACCTTAACTTAAACCAAAATTCGAGTCCATCATCAGACTGAAATATAGACCACAAATGATATAAAAATTTATTCAAAAATTCATACAAAACTTAACCAAAACTCAGATCAAAATTCAGACTAAACTGCAGAATAAATTTAGACCAAAATTCTGACGAAATTCAGATCATATTCAGACAAAAAACGAGACCACAATTTGTATCAAGATTCAAACTAGAATACAGTTCAAACTTAGTCACAAAAATTAGACAAAAAAAAAAAAACAAAACAAAAATCATACCGAAATTCAAAACAAATTTAGACCAAAAATGCAGACTAAATTCAATCCATATTCAGGCAAAAAATCAGATCAAAATTTAAAACAAAATTCAGTTTAAACTTGGACAAAAAATTAGACCAAAAAATGAAGCAAAAATTATACCATTCAGAAAAAATTTAGACCAAATTCAAACGAAAATTTAATCACAAATTCAGACAAAAAAGTTAGACCGAAACGAAAATCCAAAAAAAAATTCAGATCAAATTCCGACTGAAAATTATACCAAAACTCAGACTGAAAATTAGACCAAAATTCACACTGAAAATTAGATCAAAACTCAGACTGAAAATTAGACCAAAACTCAGAGTGAAAATTAGACCAAAATTCAGACTGAAAATTATACCAAAACTCAGACTGAAGATTAGACCAAAACTCAGACTGAAAATTAGACCAAAATTCAGACTGAAAATTAGATAAAAATTCAGTCTAAAAACCAAATTTAAATTCAGGTTAATATTCATTTCAAAATTTAAACCAAACTAAAAAAAATTTTGGACAAAAATTCAAAACAGAAATCATATCAAAATTCAGAACAAATTTAGACCAAAATTCAAACCAAAATTCAGTTCAAGTTCAGGCAAAAAATTAGACCAAAATGAAAATCCAAACAAAATTTAGACCAAATTCAAATAATATTTAGACCAAAATTTAACCCAAAAATTAAACCTAAATTCAGGTTTAGACCAAACTAAGACAAAAAATTCAAAGCAGAAATCATATCAAAACACAAAACAAATTTAGACCAAAATTCAGACTACAATTTAGAGCAAAATTTATACCAAAATACACACCGAATTCAGAGCAAATAAACGCACAAAAGTCAGAAAAAAATGTTGCACTAAACTCTGACTAAAATACTGTCCAAATCGCTGACTAAAATCTAATCGAAAACTCGAATCTATTTCAGATCAGAACCAGGTTAAAACTCAGACCAACATTAAGTCAAAAGTAGACCTAAATTACTAACAAAAATCAAACAAAATTTTAAATCAAAATTTAGACCAAATCTGAACTAAATTTAGATCAAATTTGAACCAAATTCAAATCAAGAATCAAACCAAATTCACATCAAAATTCCAATCAAATTCTGTCTTATTTAAACTAAGTTACTTAAAAAACTCGTCGCACTTTAACGCATTAAAAAATGATAGTCTAGTGATAGTGAGAGGCCCTACAGGGCTCATTAAGTATTAGTAAGGATACTTCATCATCGTTCTACAGTTTCTTCCTTTCATTGCCTTGAATCAATTATCTTTTTGATGGTATTAAATAACAACTCTGTGCTTAAAAAAATCTAAGACTGCAATAGATTAAATGAGTTTTCAATAGATTTACTACACCAAAATATATCCCGAACTTTTTTCGGTTCAAAAATGTAAACGCTTTTTTTCGGAATGAATTGAATTAAGCCTGGCAAACTCTGAGCCTCTGAACCTTACATTTGGCATCATTAATTCTAAGTAAATTTCTATTGAGAGAAAAGTGACAAATGTAGAATATTATTTAAATTAATTCAATGTTCACGCTAAAGAGAGACGATGATAAAGTTGCCAGACAAAAAAAAAAAGAAAAAAAGTAAAAATAAATCTCTAAATTACACTTAAAGCATATTTCCATTATGCAAAAGAATAAAATAAAGTAGGTACTTATTATATTTTTCTACCTTTTCTCTCCCGCTCTCTCTCTCTCCTTTTCTCTTTGCAAACAGATTTAAATTGTTTGAGCTTCACTGCTTGTTGCTACTCTATTTATAGCAAAAAAAAAAAAAGCAAAAACAAAATAAAAAGTAATATATATATGTATATAGAGAGAGAAAGAGAGAGAGAGAGAGAGCGAGAAAGGGGAAAAAACTGAAAATGAATAAATTCCGCGTTGACAAAGTCAAGTCACGCTCTCTTTTTGACTTGTCATCATTTCAAATATTGTTCGTTCGTTCATTCTATCGTTCGTTTGCTATGCATTATTATAAATCCTTCATAGACAGCAAACGAACGCGCTTATAAAGTAGAAAAAAAATCCCCTTTGCTAGGGGATTATACGCGACGCTGTCAGCATCAACATTAGAAGCGGATAATAAAAAAAAAAAGATGAGGGAAAAAAGCTAGAGATATTATGGAGAGAAAAAAAATAGAATAGAAAAATAAGTTGAATAAAAAAAAAAGTTGAATAAAAAAATCAACAAAATAGCAAAGGCTTAAAAAATCAAAATGGCAACATTGCGGTAAAAAGTTGTAAATAGTAAACGAAGAGGAGAAGAAGAAGTAAAAAAAGAAGAAGGTGGCTGACGAAAAAAAAAAACCAACAACTTTTTCTACATGACTACTTATTTTTCTATTTTATCCCTCATTTAATCTATTTTCTTCTATGCATCTATTTTGTTGTTGTTGTGGTTGTTGCTGCTACTTCAGCTGAACTGTATTTTATAATGGGAGAGCACTAGCAGAAGAAAGGGGAAAATATGTTGGAGAGAGAGCGAGGTGAAGTTGAAAAAAGCAAGGAATATTGTTTCTTTAAAATGCTCTTATATGTATGTACTTCATAATAAGTGCAACAGAAGTTTACATACAACAACAGCAACAGCAGGCAAAAAAAAAAAAAACAAAAAAAAAAATTATAGGTACTTACTATGTACTTGTAAGATAACAGTACTACGTAATAGTAATAGAGCAACACTGTCTCTCTTCTTATGCTTCTCTCACTACCCGTCTTCTCTCACTACTCTTCTTCTGCTTCTCTCACTACTCTCTGCTACTGCAGTATGTGTGTGTATGTGTGTGTGTGTGTATATAAATGATGCCTGCTTTGGCATACAATATTGCTCACCTACCTATCACTGTAGTAGTAGTCATAGCCAGTGTTGCCAAAGCCCTTATTCTATGTTAGAGAGTAGCAGCGGCAGCAGCGTCAGCAGCAGCAACACATAGTAGTTCGAAGATTCAATTATAATGCAATAAAAAGCAAATCAACGTTGTTGCTATGAGGAAAATACAAGAGGAAGTTCAGCTAAAGTGCTGCTACTCCTTAGTGCAATACAACAGCAACAACAACAACAACCACAATATAAGTGGCAAAGTTCTTCACCGATATCTACCCTCAGTTACCCAACTGCTGCTGCTTCCTTGCTTTAAACTTATACTTCTTCATCATACATAAACAACTTACAACGCGTTGAATGGATATAAAAAAGGGACAAGGCATTAGTCGGGAAGATGAGGGAATAACTTAAGCATGTTGCTGTTGCTGTTTGCTGCTGCTTCTTTAATGCATTTTAAGCGTTTTTAATATAATTGTTATTGCGAGGTTTGAAGTAGTTTGCTGTATAAGCTCACAAGCATATTTAAGAATTTTTTATTGTTTCTAATGGGAAAAAATTATAAACAAAAAAATCTCTCATGTTATTTAGTAGTAGTAACTGGTTAGTAGCGAAATTAAGATATGTTGTTGTTGTTGTCATGTTGTTGTTTACTTCACTTAGTTCCTATGTATAGCGCGTTCACTTATCTTCTTCGTTGCTTGCTAATTTTTTTACTTAGTTTTTAGTTTTTTTTTTTTTTGTTGAAATTTAATAAAAGCATAAAAGTGCACTTTAGCCAAAGTGTAGAGCACATTTAGTATTTTTTTTTTTTTTTTGTATGAGAAAGAGCGTAATTGGAGCAATAGCATCTGTCGAAATCATTTGCTTTCTGGAAACAAACCAAATACAAAGTTCTTTCTGGTGCAATTACAAAATATACATATATTTACAGATTACATCACTAGATAAATTTTTTTAAGCCGTTTTTGAGTTGAAATTTTCCAAAAAAAATTTTAGAAAAAAAGTTCTGTGACAATTCATTTAGAACGTTAGAGGGCGCTCTAGTATGTAAATTTGTATAAAACTCAGAAAAGATGATATCAAAGTTATTGTCTCTACCTATTCTTCTTCAAAAACCATTTACGAAATGAGTTTGTACTTTCGATCTACTCTAATGGGCATATGTATATCCGCAATTGAAATAACCCTGCAATACTTAATGAATTGAGTTACAAAAATAGATTGGAAATCTGATAAAATAGAAAATTAATGGTGTAAAAAGCTGCAGATTTCAGCTTTCTTCACTACTCACGTTGTCACATTGAAGGGTTATTAAAATTATATTATCTAGACTTCAAAACTGATAGCCACTACAAATTCATTCGAAAAGTTGGAAACCCAGGAGATTTTTTGTATGAGAGAGTAATTATGCCACTCACTTATATTCATTTTCACTGATGTTGCGCAAAAAAAAAAAAAAAACAAAAACACAAAAAAAGGGACTTGCAAGATAACAGCACTACGTAATAGCAATAGAGCAACACTGACGCTCTTTTGTTCTTCTCTCACTGCACTTCTTCTCTCACTACACTTCTTCTCTCACTACTCTCTGCTACTGCAGCATGTGTGTGTGTGTGTGTGTGTATACAAGATGCCTGCTTTGGCATATCTGCTTTTGCTCACCTATCTATCAGTGTAGTAGCCAGTGTTGCCAAAGCCCTTACTATGGTCTCTTTAGGAAAATAATCAATCAGATCAAACACTTTCTTCTAAACCTAACATAACCTAACCTGAGCTTTCTTACTTTAAATTTCATGGCTGCACTGAATGCCACTGAGCTATTTTGATTCAATATTCTACACTCATTTATTTTCCAACTTGTATGAGAATAAATATGTAGAATATAGTATTAATAATTAGCTGCGCTAGCTCAAATTTACTGACTTATATTCTAAGTAGTTTGCAACCAGACTAGATCTGTAAAGTAATGCAGTATTTTCAAGTACCAGTATTGTTACTCGCGCTGGTACTTAAAAATATTAATTACCAGTATTTATTAAGTATTTGTACTCAGTATCTCATCTAACTAAAATGTTCTACTTATGTGCTTTAAAAAGTGCTTCATTGTGAAAATGCGAAACATTTGGAAATACTTGAAATTACTTAGAGTTACATAAAATTACTTGAAAGTTGATGGAATCACTTGAAAATTCTAGAGAATACTTGCGAATTTATTCAAAATACTAAGGTACTTAAAATATTTGAAAATACTTAAAAACTCTTAAAATAACTGGAAAATACTGCAAGGTAATTCAAATATTTGAAATACTGCATAGTTCCTAAAAATATTTGAAAATATGCGGAAATACAGGAAATATTTGTAAATAGTTGAAAATTATTTCTTGCAATAACTTGGAGAATCCTAGAAAATACTGCAAGGTAATTGAAATACTTTAAAAGACTATATATATAGTGGATGATTCCTCGAAATACTTGAAAATTCTTGAAAATATGTGGAAATACTTGAGCCATTTGAAAATAGTTGAAAATAAATTCTTGAAATAATTTGAAAATATTTGAGAATCTTTTGAATACTGTAAGATACTTGAAATACTTCAAAAAACTTGAAATACTGGATAGTTCCTGAAAATTCTTGAAAGTACTGCAAATAATAAAAATATTTGAAATTACTTGAAATTCCTTAAAATACTTGATAAAATTTGGAAAGAACTTGAACATACTTTAAAATATCCAAATATATTTTGGTTTGTTGAATATACTTGCAAATTATTTGAAATTTCTTTAAAAGAAATAAAATAGGTAAAAATTTTTCACCGTACTTGAAATACTTGGAAAAACTCAAAGTTTTTTGAAAAACCTTAAAACCTTCAAAACTTTTTAATATAATTTAATAATTTTTTGATAAATATTTGTGAATTCTTGAAAACATTTCAAAGTAATTGAAACACTTGTATTGAAATTCTGGAAACTCTGGGCAGTTTTTGAGAATTCTTGAAAAAATACTTGAACAAACTTTAAAGTACTTGAAATTGTTTGAAAGTACTTGAAAATACTTTTTTATACCTGGAATTTTTGAAAATACTTAAAAAATTAAAAAATACTTAAGAATTCGTGGTAATACTTGAAAATTATTCAAAATTACTTGAAAATATTTGAAGATACTTGAAAATACTTGCAATTATTTAGAAATTTTTGAAAAATCTTGAAAAGAATGGAAAATATTTCAAATTACTTGAAAATACTTCAAAATAATTGTAAACACTTGAAAATACTTGAAAATACTTAAAGTAAATACTTGAAAATACTTCAAATAATTGTAAACACTTGATAAGAAATACTAAAAATATTTGAAAATACATGAAATTTTACTTAAAAATGCTTGAAAATACAACAGAAGTAATTAAAATACTGGAAGTATTTGATAGTTTTTGTAAATATTTAGAAATACTTGAAAACACTCGAAGTGACTGAAAAAATACTTGAAATAACTTGAAGATATTTGAAAGCACTTGAAAGTTCTTCAAATACTTAATATACTAAATATTCAAATACTTAATACATCTGAAGTACTAGAAATCAGTAGAACATACTTGAAAGTACTTTATTGTACTTGAAATACTTTAATGTACTTAGAATATTTGAAAATACTTAAGAAGTCTTGAAAAAAGCTTGAAATAATTGAAAATTATTAAAAATTTCTGCAAAATATTTAAAAATAATTATAAAAACTAAAAATGAATTACAAAATTTTTAAAAATACTTGATAATAATACTTGTACTTGAGATAATTCGATGTACTTAGAATACTTGAAAATACTTAGAAGTCTTGGATACGACTTGAAATACTTGGAAAAGACTTCAAATACTTGAAAATTACTAAAAATAATTTCAAAATATTTGAGAATAATTGTAAATACTAAAAAATATTTAAAATTTCTTGAAAATACCTAAAAATACATACTTGCTTAAAAATTTTTTTGAAAACTCTTAAAAATACTTGAAAATATTTGAACGTTCAACAAAATTCAACAATTATTTGAAAATACTTTAAGATACTTCAAATATTTGAAAGTTCTTGAAAATACTTGAAAATACTGATTACGGATTCTTGAAAAAAGTATCAAAAAAATGTTTGGAAATACTGATTACGGATACTTGGAAAAAATATCAAAAAAATACTTGGAAATACTGATTACGGATACTTGAAAAAAGTACCAAAAAGATACTTGAAAATACTGATTACGGATACTTGGAAAAAATATCAAAAAAATACTTGAAAATACTGATTACGGATACTTGAAAAAAGTATCAATAAAATACTTGAAAAAAGTATCAAAAAAATACTTGAAAATACTGATTACGGATACTTGAAAAAAAAAATAATACTGACTACTGGTATGAGTAATTGGTAATGGTAATGGAACTTGTATTTGAAGTTTTACAAGGCGGTGGGGGGAGGAGAAGGGGGTTTTCTATGAAAACGCTATTTAAAATGAAGAGATGCTTCTATGAGATTTACTGACGTCTGGGCTGGGATCCACTCTAGCTAAACAAAATATCGAAGTTATCGGAAAATTTAGTCAATGGCGAATGATGAAGACTGAAAGAGAATGATTTTAATCTGTTAATTGCTTGGGCCCGACTCTTGGGTATTAATTTTCTTATATTTTTCAGTTTATTTTACTAAAGTTAAAGCTGATCGTGGGATCAATTTTTTAATAGGGGATAAAAATTGCCAAGATACCAATCCTGCTTCATTGCTTTTTACTGCACATTGGTTGCCTTCAAGCTGATTAAATAAACACAAATGGTTTTAGATATTTAGAAATATAAAATTTAACGACAAAAATTTGTTCAGCTTTAGATAAATCGTTAGAGCGTGCCGAGCCTAAAGCGCCAAATGGAAGAACTCTAAAATATTTGCCTATCTCAGGACACAAAATTGAACTTAATCCAATTTATTGCATATATGCAATTTAAGGGTTCAAAAAGAAAATATGTTGATTATCTCAAATATTATTTAGCTAGAAAAGGCATACAAAATTAACACCCGCCAGCGAGAAGAACTAAAAGCACAGTGCAATTACATGAGTTTATAAAAATAAGTTAAAAATCGTATGAATTTTTAGTGCTAAATTCAAACAAGTCTGTATTTATTAACGCAACAAAACAAGAAAAAAAAAATGAAAAAATAAAAGAATTATGTAAATCTATATTTTTGTATGCAAATTAGCGCACGTCTTTTGATTTTCACCAAATCATGATAATCTTATTGCAACAAGACACCAACACATACAGAAGAACAGAATATATGATGAAGATGTATAAGATAGAAGAAGAATGAGATGAAGAAGATGAAGAAGCGAATATTGTCAAAATATGGGAACGTGAATTTTGGCTTCATGCTTAACAAATTTTGAAACTCACAAAAAGCTGTCATGCTCTTTTATGAAATCTTCTCGGGTTGATGGTGGCGTTGATGAGGATGAAGGCGGCGGAAGGCAACGAAGATTACGATGAGTGCGAGGATAAAGCATTATTAGCGCACTCAGGCGAAATTTCGTATTTTCAAGCAGATACCTTTAATAAACAAAAAGAAAAACCAAAAAAAAAAAAAAAACAAAATATCATATTAAAGTTAATTTTCATATTTTACACTCCTCATCATGCGCCCACCCCTGAAATTAGGCAAGAGAGACTTGAGAATGCCCGCCTCCCCCTCCTTCCCCCCCCCCCCCCCAAAAAAAACGCCATGGCATCACTTGCTCGCATCGCGCGGCAGCAATTCAATCATTTAAATGCAAACTCAGAGAAAAATATTATGGCAATCTGCAATAAAAGCAAAAAGCAGAAGTAAAAAACGAAAAAAGATAATGTGAAAAGTAGCCTTGCGGGTAAAAAGCAAGAAAAAAGTTAGTTAATCTGCAAAAAAAAAAAAAAAAAAAAAAAAACCTTGCATAAGGCAACGAAGAAAATTGTTTTTGTTCTTGTACCTTTTATCCTCAAGCTTTAAAAATATGCTAAGCAACAGAGAGCGCATTCGTAGATGGAAAAAACAAAAACAACAACAAAAACATAAGATCTGTATCAGTTACAAAAAGTATTATGTAGTAAAAAAAAACGTAGGAAAAAGCAAGAAAAAGTTCATTGAAAGGTACTTTGCATTGAAGTTGAATGGAGAAGGTTTTGTGTTGAGTGTGTGAGGGGGGGGGGGGGTGTGGACTCAAATGAAGCAATGAAAATATTGTAAACAAATTGCTGTGTTGTGTGCTGTTTTGGATATGATTAAAAGCTAAGTACTTACTTTACTTATGTTAAATGTGAGAACTCTATGAAAAAAAACTTTTTTTATGAGATATTTCGACTGGTTTCAACCATACAGAGAAGGCTATGATGTGCATAAAGCTGAAAGTACCTGCTAACCACAAGAAGTAGGGGATTATCAGCTATTTGGCGAGCCGAAGAGCTTGTTCGGTCATCTGCTTAGAAGTGATTGACAAGCTGTAATTGAAGTGAAGTAATCTGAAATATACTTTATTACTCTGAAGTACATTTGAAATCATCTGAAATCAAATTAAAATACTCTGAAGTACCTTGTATTACTGTGAAGTACATGTGAAATAGTCAGAAATCTGAATTGAAACATTTTGAAGTACATTGGATTACTCTGAAGTACATTTGAAATAATCTGAAATCAAATTGAAGTATTCTGAAGTACCCTAGATTACTCTGAAGTACATTTGAGATTATCTCAAATCAAGTTGAAATATTCTGAAGTACATAAGATTACTTCAAAGTATATTTGATTACGCTGAAGTACATTTGGAAAAATCTGAAGTACATTGGATTATTCTGAAGTACATTTAAAATGATCTGAAATCGAATTAAAATGCTCTGAAGTACCTTGGATTACTGTGAAGTACATGTGGAATTGTTTGAAATCAAATGGAAATATTCTGCAGTACATTAGATTACTATAAAGTACATTTGGATTAATCTGAAATCGAATTGAAATATTCTGAAGTACATTGGATTACTTTGAAGTACATTTGAAATAATCTGAAAACGATTTAAAATATTCTGAAGTACATTGGATTACTTTGAAGTACATTTGAAATAATCTGAAATCGAATTGAAATATTCAGAAGTACAATTGGAAATCTCTGGATCAGCTTGTGCTTACACAGAAAATGCTCAGTCATCATCTACAAAAAATAAATAAGTAAATACATACGTCAACCCAAAAAAACCCCACTAGAAAACCGAAGCAATAAGTTTATGTATCCTAAAACCTCATTTTGTGGCCACATACTAGCCAAATGCAAAAATCTAAAATGTAAGAGGGGGAGGCAGAAGAAAATTGCATCCACATTTAATTTGTATTACTAATTTCTCCGATGTGTGTTTACATTTGAAACAGAAATGCAAAATCACACATTTTACTGTGTAAGTATTTGTGTTTGAATGAATCTGTGTGTGTGTGTGTATGTGGATGTATGTAAATGACTAGGGGGTAAAGATCATACCACTTTTCGCTCTCTCTAAATCTACCGTATTGATAAGATATGAAAAGAAAAGCAAAACAAAACTAAAAAAAAAAAAATCAAAAGCAGAAATAAGTTTCCTCTTCACACAAAAAGATAAAAGACAACAAAAACAATAAAGAAAACATACCACACGTTTTGAAAAAAAAGGTAGTATAAAAACGGAGTCAAAACAATTTAAAATTTGAAAAAAAAGAAGCAACATACAGAAAAGAAGAGAAAAGGAATATATGTTATCTTTCTAACATTACAAAATAGATTCTTTTTTATTATACTTCTTCTTTATAACTACACACAAACATATCTACTACATATGTATGTATGTATGCATGTATGTCAACGACATGCCAGCTTTAGTGCAGCAGCAAGCAGCAATCCGAACATATGAAAAGAAGACAAAAAAAAAAGTGTTGCAGCTTATGCTAAAGCAGCACTGTTATATTTTATGCTCTTCACACACACACACACACACACACACAGGAGAGAGAGTGAGACTGAGAGAGCAATGAAGAGGAAAAAAAGAGCGTAAAACATGCGGATTTTCTAAAAGTCAACAAGTTTTTATGCACAACACCCATTTCAATCCTGAAAAAAATGTAGAAAAAAATTAAATTTTTTTTTTTTCGTATTTATAAAAAATGCATATGATACCAGAAAGTGACATTTCAGCTTAAGCGTTAAAATCCAGCAATGCGACAGCAGAGCACGCTGTCAAAATGACAGCACATATGACATATTTTAAAATGTGACTTACGCACTAACAAACAATTTTTTTTTTTTTTTTTCATAAAGGTTAAAATGTTGAAAATATTTATAGTTTTTAAGTGTGTTTATGTGTGTGTGTGTGTATATGAGTGAAGTAGAAATAGCATGCAGAAAAGTTGAAAAGTATTTTAAAATATAATCACAATTTGATCATAAAATACTCTATAATTACAGTGTACAACAAAATGAGATTTTAAAATATCAATTATCAAATACACGAAAAATTTAAATTTTGTGAAATTTTTTTTTTCATCTAATAGTCTTAAAATTGCATAATTTATGTAGAAAAGTAAGAAAACCGAGAAAACAAATTTTCATCCATGACCCCCACCCTTATCAAATTTTCAAAATCAATATAGACGAAAAATTTTAATTTTATGAAAAAAAATTTTTTTTCATCCAAAACTTTTCAAATTGCATAGTTAGTGTAGAAAAGTAAGAAAACACACAAAAAAATGTTCATCCACGACCCCCACCCCACCCTTATCGAATTTTCAAAATCAATATAGACGAAGAATTAAAATTTTATTAATTTTTTGTTTTTTCATCCAAAACTTTTAAAATTGAATAATTTGTGTAGAAAAGTAAAAAAGCCCAGAAAAAAAATTTTTCATCCATGACCCCCACCCTTATCAAATTTTCAAAATCAATATAGACGAAAAATTTTAATTTTATGAAAAAAAAATTTTTTTTTTCATCCAAAACTTTTAAAATTGCATAGTTAGTGCAGAAAAGTAAAAAAAACACACAAAAAAAATGTTCATCCACGACCCCCACCCCACCCTTATCGAATTTTCAAAATCAATATAGACGAAAAA
Organism: Toxonevra muliebris; assembly: GCA_963691655.1. Lineage (NCBI taxonomy): Eukaryota > Metazoa > Arthropoda > Insecta > Diptera > Pallopteridae > Toxonevra > Toxonevra muliebris. Next base: position 9,637,568 of record OY829329.1, on the reverse strand, counting down.
TTCAAATTTTATTAATTTTTTTTTTTCATCCAAAACTCAAAAAATTGAATAATTCGTGTAAAAAAGTAAAAAACCCCAGAAAAAAAATTGTTCATCCATGACCCCCATCCTTATCAAATTTTCAAAATCAATATAGACGAAAAATTTAAATGTTATGAAATTTATTTTTTTTCATCCAAAAGTCTTAAAATTACCTAATTCGTCTAAAAAAGTAAAAAAGCCCAGAAAAAAAATTTTTCAACCATGACCTCCACCCTTATCAAAATTTTCAAAAACGAAATACACCAAAAATTTAAATTTTACGAAAATATTTTTTTCATCCAAAACTCCTTGAATTCCATAATTCATGTAGGTTAGGTTAGATTGGAGTGGCTGTCGAGAGACACACTTAGGCCTGAACGACCCATTGTGATACCACATCGTTGGACCTACAGTTTAACGCCGATTCCGAACGGCGGTGTGGCAATTTTTTATCGGCTTGGTGGTTTTGCCATTACCAACCAATGTGTGTACTTGTACACTATTTTATAATTCTCATACACTTCATATTGATAGTGAATATAAGAAAGTAATGAAAATTAACCACCAGACGAAGACGGGAATCGAACCCGAACCTCCGAGATGAACCCTCCCCCCTTATTAAATTTTCAAAAAGAACGACATTTACGGATATACACGAAACCTGACAATTTTATTTTAGATTTAAGGTTTGATTTAAGAACAACGATCATAATAAATAGATTATTTAACCACTCCCTTTTTGTTATATTTCTCATTGAGCGCCCAAAACGTGGCCAATTCAGCTCTATTTTCTGCTTCGAACCTTAAGGAGTACTGATTTTTCTTGGGTGCTACTCTGAAACCCTGCGTTTGATCATTCCCATATTCATTCAAGTTCTTGTTCTAACCACCAACGCACCCAAAACCATTGAAAACTGTTCTTGATCTGTGACTTTTTAATGGAACAATAGGCTTATAAAAGACTTAAAATTTTAATTTCAAATTTATGGAAAGTTTTAATGTCAAAAATTCAAATCATCACCGCTTATGTCATGTCCCCTCCCAAACCAAAAAAAAAAAAAAGATTAAAAATAAAGAGATCACAAATATTATGCGCAAAAAACTAATAAAAAGTGAGTAATAGAGAAAAAACCGTCAAAATATGTTACACATGACAGCTATCATATAGAAATACTTTAGTGATGAGATTTCTTAGTTTTTGTGAAATTTTTCTATTTTTTTTTTTATTCTATTGTAAGAGGTGCTTGATTTCATAATTTACATAAAAATTCTATTAAGACAAAGGTTATTAATGTCACCTTTTTAATGATGTGTGTTAACTGTTATCTGCTTTATGCTTTCTCGTTTACTTTTTTCTTTCTTTTTTCAGTTTTTTTCTTTTTCTTGTGTGTGTTTTTTTTTTGACAACCAAAACATAAAAATTTAAACAAAAATATTTTAAATCTGAATACACATAAACATAACCTTAGGTTTCCATTAGCTTAATTTTTTTGTTTCTCATTTCTTTTTTAACGCATATTTGTGGTTCTGACTTTGCTTGCAGTGGTCTAGAAGAGGTTAATGACATGCTGCTTGTATACATTAAAAAAAGTAGAGTTACAGAGGGAGAGAGAGAGAGAGAGCAAGAGAGAACCAACGGAAGCATATGGTTATGCTCTTTATCAAGCCTCTCTTTTGTTATTTACTTTTAATATACTTAAGCAGCGCCCTTTACGTTGTTTTTGTTTTTTGTATTTGTTAACAGGTGTTTAGGCATATTACAAGTATATGCCTCCATTAAAGAGACAAAGTTTAAGAGAGTAACTGAGAGAAGAAGATTAAGAGTCTAACAGAAAAATGGTAGTTAAGAGAGTTAGGAAAAGAGACGTATTGCATATTTGCGTGTGTGCGTGTGTAGGTAAATTAAGAATATGAAACTTAAACATGTTAGATGAGAGAAATAAATTGTAAACTAAAATTTTAATTTCAAAGGAACTTAATTTTTAATCTTACTCTTAAGAAAAAAAGATAAAGAGAAGTTTAATAAAATAATTGCATGCATTAAAAACTAGAATATTGATAGTGATAGTGTCCAAGGTAACTAACCTAAAGGTCATTTATCGTAGAAGCTTTTTTGTTTACTCATTTCTATGAACCAGTTGTGTGCCAGAACTAAGTAAGTATGACTTAACTTGAATAAGATTCTAAGAAAAAATATTTTTTTTGATCAACTAAAGCATGAAGGAGCTTCTGTATTGGCTTGTAGTAGGAAATCAACTGATTAACATACACTGCAGTTCAAAAGTATAAGGCCAAGTTTAAATTTTCGTGCGATTTGATAAAACTGTGCAACAAATTGACACCTTACAAACTCAAATGGCGAATGTATAACATTTTAAAGGTGATTCGGGGTCGTCACTGATTCTGATTCTTTGCTCAGATTTTCAGTTGTGGGGTTGTTGAAATACAAAACCAACTTGTTTTAAGAAATTAAATCTTAAAATTAAAATTTGTTTGCTTTTTCTAGTTTTGACCTTCGGTGACCCCAACTACTCTATAATGGGGAACTATTTCGCGAAAAGCTTCATCTATGTAGTAAAGATTTCATCTAGAAACATCTCAAAAATGTTGTTGGGGGAAGGGGGAGAGAGGGGAGAAGGGGGAACAGGGAAAAAAGGGGTGGTGAGGGGAGAGGGGAGGGGTATGCTGCTGTTTGACTAAATTACTTTTATTTTTTTATAATAAAAAAATTTGCCTTAGGCATAAAGCATATACAACTTAGTCCTCCATTATAGACCAAATTTCACATTTCGATAGTCACATTTATATCGAATGGGTCTGGCTAGACCCCACATACATTTCGATATTTTTTCAAAAGTTAATATTGGGTTTTTGGTTCTGCATTCAAGGTATATATTTTTATATTTTCTTTTATTCTCTAGTTATTTTCACATTTGTTAAATTACCAGAACATGTAAAAATATTGGTAAAAAATTGTGGAATATGAAAAGAAAACGTTTTTTTTTTTTCTTGCATTTTGTGTTTCATTCTGAAAAATGTCGTTATACATGAAAATATATATGGGGCCTGGCCAGACCCATTGGGTACAAATGCGATTTTTACATCACTATAACCTTATAATTATCATTCTATAGGTTTTTTTTTGTTCCGAAGAGGGGAGGAGAAGGAAGAAATTTGAGCTGCGTGCAAATTTTTACAATATACATGCATAGCGAACATGAGCAGTCACTTAGAAATTCGACATCGGGTTCGTGCTTTTTTTTTACAATACCAACAGAGATATCGACGTTGGCTCTCTCTCTCCCTGTCAGTGTCATCTCATGTGCTCTCTATTTGTAGTAGCATTTTGAATCGATCGATGTAGTAGCATTTTGAATCGATAAGTATTTATTGTGACTTAAGAAACATGGAGATTCATTTTTAAGCGATTTTTGACCCTTTTAGCTGCTTTTTCTAAGGCCAAAGTCTTAATTTGGAACAAAAAACCTATACAATATTAATTATGAGGATACAGTGATGTACAAATCACATTCATAACCAATGGGCCTGGCCAGACCCCATATATATTTTCGTATACAAATACATTTTTCAAAAACAAAAAATTTAAAGTTTATAATCTTTCATTAATTTGCTATAATTTTATAAATAAATCCCAAGTTTCGTTTTGAATCCGGAGATCTAAGTTCTAAAATGAAAATCATGATTTTAATACAAAAAAAAAAAAACTTCCAAAAATAAGAATTCCCCTCTACTTAAATATTTGGTAAACCACAAAAATTCACCAGCATTCAACCACAACAATCTGGACTACCGATGAGGAGGAGAGTATCAAATCTAGACAAGAATCTTAAATCAAAATAAAGGTGTAAATACCAAAAATCAACGAACCAACAAAACAAAAAACCACAATACACAAGTCACACAGCAGACAAAAGCAAACAAGCAAAGAAACAAAACAGTCAGAGACAAATAGAGAACAACACAAAATAAAACAAACAAATAAGAGAAGGTACGAACAAACGAAAATACCAACCGGCAAATATCAGATCAGAAACGCAGAGGAAAAAAAATATTAAATGAGGAAAAAAGAAGCAGAAACAAATTCTAAGAAGAAAAATCTACGTACGTGTGCGACAGGCGAGGTGTATTGCACTTACAACAACCAACCAGCAACCAACCAACAATCAACAAACAACCAGCAGGCAAGAGCCAAAAGCCAAAAACAAATAAGAACCTCACTATGCTATATAGCAAATAGACTAGAGTTTGGTAGACAGACATACAGACATGTATAGTAATCTACGTATCTATCTATCTATCTACGATTAATATGAAAACCTCAACGCAATTGCGTGCGTACCAAATGCTAAAAAATAAAAACAAATTACAAATGAAAAATACTAAAGAGCAGAAAAGAAAAGAAGAATGTATTCCTCGGGCATATCTACCTACGATTCTACATCTATCTACATACATATGTAGATATGAATGTACCATACGTATACAAAACAACTGTGGATATTTGCAGCAAATAATGAAATACTATGAAAAAAAAAAAAAATAAATAAACAGACAGTCAGTCAGACATACACAGATATGTAAGTACAGCAGAACAGTTCGTTAGTTAGTTAGTTAGAACGACAAAGATAGTTCGTTGAACCATTGAAAGTGCGAAATGACGACGCGACGTCGAGTACTCAAAGATGATGTATAATGGTGGATGTGTGATGTTGGATGTCGATGTCTAATGTCGATAGCTGAATGTTCTGTTGGTTTTGTTGTCTATGCGATGGTGGCTTAACGTTAGCGCAATAATAATAATAATAATAATGATAATACATAATAATAGTTTGGGTGGGATTTTATTAAGAATTCATGATAAACTTATACTAGAATATATAGGTAGATATGATATGTAAAGAACTAGATGCATGAACAAATAATGTGTGTGTGTGTTTGTGTGTATAGAAGATGAATGAAGCATGTATCTGTAGTACCATACCTTCTTTACTCTACTCCAATGCAATTAAGTAAGTAAGTAATGCAGTACAAATGAATTGTAACAAGTGTAAAATAGACACTACACACTCACTTCTTTAATAATTGCAATTTAATTGTGATTGAAAGCTAAAGTAATGAGGTACTTAAGAAAAGGAAGAAGAAGATATATGGATTCGTAGTTTGTTTGCGCAGTTTGAGGAAATATTATTAATGATAAAAACAGAGAAGGTTAGATCGAAAAAAAAAATCGATATTACTCCTGAAAAAAATATCTATGTGAATAAAAACAAAATGCGCGAATTTATTTCCGAAAAAATGAAACTTTGATCTAGAAACATTTTTAACATTAATCCAGCGATTTTTTAATTTTCGGAGTAATATCCGAAAATAATCCGAAATTAATTTCATTATAAATTTGAATTTTTAAACCGTAAAAAACTCCGGATCAATGTCTATTTTGATCTACAAAATTTTTTAACATTAATTCGGAGTTTTCAATTTTCGGATTATTGCTCATTTTCCTTAAAAATTTAAATATTTAAACCAGAATAAAGCTCCGAATCAATGCCTACTTTGATCTACCAAATCTTTTAATCATTCAAATTCAAAATTAATCCAAAAGTTTTAAATTTTCGGATTTATGCCCAATTCCCTTAAAAATTTTAATTTTCAAACCATAAACAAAATTAAAAAAAATTAATATCCACGTTGACCTACAAAATTGTTTAAGATTAATTCAGAGTTTTTCAATTTTCGGAATAATATCCGAAAATTAATCCGAAATCTATTTCATTGAAAATTTATATGTTAAATCAGTAAAAAACTCCAGATTTGATTCACAAAATTTTGAATTTTCGGATCAATGCCCAATTTCCTTAAAAATTGTAATGCTCAAAACTTAGAAAACTCCGGATCGATGTCCATTTTGATCTAGACAACTTTTTAACATAAACTTAGAGTTTTTTAATTTTCGGACTAGTTTTCGGAAATTAGTTCGAAATTAATTTCATTAAAATTTGGATGTTTAAACCGTAAAAAAACTCTGGATTAATGGCCAATTTAATTTTGAATTTTCGGACTAATTTTCGAACTTTAGACTTGAAAGTATGAGAGCTTGTTTAAGTAATTGAAAGGTACATAAAAATAGATAAAAATCATTGAAATATATACACTGAGAGAAATCAGGGTTTTAAAGGTTTTAGTTGAAAGGCCGAAAGGAAAAGCGGTCTAAAATTTATATAAGAGCAAAAGTGAAATAATTTAGTATCTCAGTGCAAGAACAGTACAAGTAATACGTTTTAGAGGGAAAATGAAACGATTTAAAAGTAAGAGCAAAAACAATTCTTTCAGTGCAAAAACAGAATATTGATTTGTTTCGTTTTTTCACTAAACATATTTCGTTTCACTTTTGCTCTGAGCATATTTCATTTTGCTTTTGCTCTTAAATAAAGTTATTTCACTTTTTTCTGAACGTAGAAGTTATACCGCTTTTCCTCTCAGTTGTCTTAAGTATGACTAGGTATTAAATAAAAAAATTAGTTAATTCGATCTTTTTGTACCCCCAATGATTTTCCTCTGGTTTTCATTCCACCTTAACGCTTTCATACATATTGAAACTCCATTTCACACTTAAAACATGTATCCATACATATTTATGTATGTATATATTACAAGCTTAAGGCTTCAAAAGAATTCCGTTCCATTGCAAATAAGAAGCTGATTTGTATTGTAATTACAAACAATGCAATTTTGATTTTGAAAATATTTTTTTTTTTTAGATTTTATCTGTCTACTGTTGTTGTTGTTTTATTTATTGCCATTTGCTGGCTGTCAATGTAAGCAATTTGAAATTCATTCTCAGTTTGCCAGCATATTTTAAGGTTCAACAGCAGCAGCAGCAGAAAACAACAAACTACCGAAGCTAAAGCTGGAGCTGGTTAATTACAGGCCTCGTCGTTATATTGTTATGTGCGTGTGTGTGTGTGTGCTGGTATGTTTTTGAGTAGCTGTGTATGTATGTATGTACGTAGCCTGGCATCACATTACAAATTGGATAATTGAACTTGTTTTTCATCCAGCTTTACGCTGTTGCTGGTGTGACCTTCATTAGTCAGGCTTTTGGCTTAGCTTATTATTTGCTACTCTTTTTTCTTTTTAATTTTTTGTATTTTATGGTTTAAGTTCTGATTCTCAAAGTTTAGTTGGTTATTAAAAAATGCTACGGTGGGTAAAAAGGAAGAGCATTGTTATTTATTTTAAGAAAATTTTAAAGAGAAGAAGATGCCAGCTCGCTTAGTGTAGAATGATTGGGTGTAGAATTTGAAGATTTAAGTTGATTTTATGATAACTTATGCAATTAACCGGAGAATATGATTTATCGAGGAATTTGGGTATATTTCGAACTAAAAACGTGAAAATGCTGTCTCAGTTAAAAGGGGAACGCAATTAAACGGTTTCGGACCATCTTTCTCTATGGATAGAACCCACAAAATCGTTGATCCAACTCATGACCTCCCCAGAGCTTACGCCAAGAATATTACATTACATTACACTACATTACATTACATTACATTACATTACATTACATTATATTACATTACACTACATTACATTACACTACTTTACATTACATTACTTTACATTACATTGCATTGCAGTACATTACATTACATTACATTACACTACATTACACTACATTACATTACATTACATTACACTACATTACATTACATTACATTACATTACATTACACTACATTACATTACTTTACATTACATTGAATTACATTACTTTACATAACATTACACTACATTACATTACTTTACATTACATTGAATTACATTACATTATATTACATTACATTACACTACATTACATTACATTACATGACTTTACATTACATTACATTACATTACTTTACATTACTTTACATTACATTGCATTACATTACACTACACTACACTACACTACACTACACTACATTACATAACATAACATAACATAACATTACATTACATTACATTACTTTACATTACATTACTTTACATTACATTGCATTGCATTACACTACATTACATCACACTACATTACATTACATTACATTACATTACATTACTTTACATTACATTACAATACATTACATTACATAACATTACATTAGTTTACATTACATTGCATTACATGACATTTACTAATTCATTCCCTGGTGTCCTGGAACCCATTTAAGGCTTAATTTGAGGTTTTGGATCCGTCGGTATAGAAGACATGACGGAGGCCCGGAGTACGACCTCTGGACTTACCCATTGATCACGTTCGGGGAACCTGACATCATTGATTGTCCACGGGCATCAAGAGCAGTGGGCACTGTACTGACAACTGTTGGTATATCTGACTGTGCTCTATATTCATCTCAAGATGCCAGACTCCATTTAACCGGAGTCTGTAGGCCACTTTCATCGCTTCTTTACGGATTTGAAGATCCAGAGGAAGCAATTCAAGCAAGGCATTGAAGACATCACCAGATGTAGTACACTTTGCACCAGTGATACCCAGGCACACACTTCTCTGAAGCCTGGTCGGAGAGGATACTGTGGACTTAACCAAAGTTCGTCTCTACCATACTACAGAGATATACGTGACAATAGGTTTCAGAAGAGCAATGTATCCCAGTATATCAGAGCTGAATTCAGACTCCAAGTCTTGGCCAAAGCTCGCCTGCACTGCCGGAAAACTTTCAGTGTACGCGAAACTTTCAGCTCCACGTGATTCTTAGGATTCACTGAAAAACCCTGCAGATCGCACCAAACCTCGATCTTGTCCAAGAGTTCTGGCATTTTAATGCACACCGTCCCAAGATTAGTACGCACACATCGTCAGCATACGCATTAAGAAAAGAGTCCACCACGAAGTACCATAGGAGAGGAGAGAGTACGCTCCGCTGGAGATATCCTTTCTCAACCTCGACCGTGACACTGTCTTCGTTTTCTTCCCTCATGATAAGCAGCCGTCCATCGAATGACGAGTTCTTCAATACCATATTGTCTGGCCGAAGAGCACATCGAGCCGAAGGTAGCGTTGTCAAGATCCTCTTCAATATCGACAAACACTCCCAGGGTGTAGTTCCCTGCTTCCAGCCCTTGTTCAACTGCACTAACATAGCCGGAAAGAGCTGATTCACAGGATGATTTTCCACTCTGATAAACATGTTGTCGAGAATTCAGAGAGTTTTGATTCAGAACCAGTCAGTCGGGCGTGGTTCTCGACCATGCGTTCCAGACTTTTAAGCAAAAGCGACGTCAAGCTTATCGGCCGAAAACTTTTCCCTTCTCGGTTTAGGAATAAATACAATTTTAACCGAGCGCCAAAGACAGGGGAGGGGTTAATATACCGAATTTTCTGATCTCCGCTTAATTGCGTCGATGATGCAATTAAGCGGAAAATGCAATTAATCGACGAATTCGGGTATATTTTAATCTAAAAACAGGATTTCGTGGTTATATCTCCTATTTTGGTGCAGATTAGAAACTCTTAGATTGAAAATTGTTCGATTTCTTCACCTAAATTAATCAACTTGTTTAAAAATTTCCTTTCCGTTTTCCTTTCAGAACAACGATTACAACTATCAGAACACACTGGGACGTCGTTCAACATTGGGCGCCTATTATCACATGAATAAGCAGCCTTCATACACAAATGATCACAGTTTAAATAGTCAATATAGCTATAATACCTGGGGTATATGGCGTGATGGACGTAATATTGCCCCATCGACATTTTCAACCAAAACTAATACGCATTACCAAAAAACTCGTTCCTTTTCGATTATACTCACCACAGCAGCTTTTATCGTACTACTGGCGGTGATATCAATAGCGGGTTTGGCTTTTTATTTTAGCTCAATTAAAGCGAACATGGAAGATCGTAAGTTCGAATCATAAAAAAAAATATGCCTAAACTTTCTCATAAAATATTTTTCTTCTTTTTCACAGCGGTACTTGGTTTCGAGGGTTCATTTCGCATTGCGAAGGGTGATCTTTATTCGACGGGTCTCAAATATAATCATACCACCACATATAAACAGAAAATTGAGTTTTACAAAAGATTTGTGGAGCGAGCTTTGACTGACAATGGCCTGCAACCGTTACGCGTTGATATCTGGGGCTTCGGTGAGGGACCACTGATAAAAGTTTTCTTTAGGACATTTTTGGATGTGCGAAAATTGCCACAGTGAGTGTTGAGGAAATATTTTCCCGAAGCTGAAACATTTTCCCGAAACTGAAACATTTTCCCGAAATTTTTCTGTAAATTTCTCTAATTTTTTCTTTTTTTTTCTTATATTTATATAGAAACATACACAGTGTCGAGGAGTATATAAAAGAATCTCTGTTTCTGGAAACTACCGCTGTTAAATCGCTATATCGTTCGATACGTATTGATGCTGAATCGGTTGAAATCAAACGTATACTCGACGAGCAAGTAGTTAAGACTGCTTCGCTATTTAAGGAAGCGGTAAGTTATTGAAATACTGATGAGAAACCGTAGCGGGTCCCAATAAGTTTGTCTGATCTGATAGCTCCATGACTTCCTGGTATCCTTCTGGCATTATTGTTAATTTAAATTGAATTCGTAACTCATTTTAATCCTCCACTATTCTCCATTCCAGCAAACGGTACCCACAAGCCAAACTCAACTGGAAAAACGTCTAATGAAAAAAGGCGGCAATGCTCCGTCATTACTCTCAAAGCCTGCGTCAACATCGAAACCTCAGCATCGTTCTACAACGCGTCCACATTTGGCTGATGATGAACCGGATATAGATGTTGAAAATGCTCCGGTTATTCAAGGATCCTTTGAAGGTTCTTTTGAGATAACAAAAACCGATGCAGATATAGCACGGAAGAAGGTAACACCGACAAGAGCTTACACTAGTCTACCACCGAAAGCGGTAACGCCATTTGCATTACGTGTAAAACCGAAGAAACCATCGATTGAGAAGTTGACAACGATTATACCACAAAACCAACAGCAAAGTATGCTGCCAACAACAACAACGACGAGTACTACAACGACAACGCCCGTACCAAAAACGAGCACGACCAAGAGCACTACGACAACACCGCCGTCTACTACCAGTACTACAACTACAACCACTACGCCTAAACCGATGACTTCGACTTCCTCTGCGACGACTACGACTTCAACTACAACAACAACAACTGTTCTGCCTTCCTCCTCTTCCACCGCGAAAATCGTATTTTCCGATCAATTTACTTTCCCCGAAATTACTACACCCACGCCCACTTCAACCGTACCGAAATTGGATACACATTTATTTACTTCAATACCCATACTGGATACACAACCTTGGAAACCCATACACCGTGAAGTTCCCGAACTTCTTGCGGGCCCACCACCCACGTTTCCCATGAAATCCTTACCGAACCCCAATAGTCCAACGTTTACTTCGACACAGTCACAATCACAACCGCAGGGCTTCTCGAAAGACTTACCCCAACGACGGGTCGATGAGATTGAGTTGCCTTTCATACCCGATGCGAATCCGTCACCTCCTGTTCCAGCTGCTGCTGCTGCTGCTTATAATCCATATGCGCCTGGTTTCTTCGGGACAGCCTTACGTAAGCATGACTTAAGTGAAGAATCTATCCCTCCACAAGATATGATATTCTATCATAGTTTCGGCAATCCCGTTTTCATGCCAGGCACCGATGATATTGAGCGGTTAGGTGCTGGCGCACATGTCCATCCACATCCATTGCCAGTGCCACTGATTGACGATGTTGTCATACCGCCCTTTAAACCGATGGTTCCGACGATGGGTTCAAATGATAAACTTCCATTTGAAATTGAAGCGGGCAATGAAAAATTCGAGCATATTGGAGGTGGTGTGATTGTAAAGAAGCATGACGATCAACCGAGTGATGTGAAAATTGAATCAACTTCAGCGATGGCAGCGATGGATGCGGCGAGTACAATAACGGTAGTAACGCAACCTACTTCATTGAAAATGGATGTATACGAGGAAACCAACAGCAACAGCAGCAGTATGACCAACAAACCGATCGCCGAACTGCCGAATCAAGAGCAGGCAAACCAACCGGGCTCAAATTCAGAGTTAGCCGACACTATCGGTGAATTTTTCATGGGTCTTTTGAATTTGACTAAAGAAGATACAAATGCCACGACCGAAGAACCAATAGAATCACGTGTGGAACCGGGAGATGAAGAAGAAATCGAGGTAATTGTGGTATCAACGACGACGAAGGCGACGACGCCGGCGAAACCTGCGATCACCAAGAGCTCAGACAACGAAGGTGAAGAAGATCCCTCAACGACGCCGACAAATAAACCAAACTTTTTAAATTTGAAAGAACTTATTCTACAGCGCAATCAACTAGCCAAGAATCATACGAAAAAACCTGAAACTATTACGACTACAACAAATATGCCGACAACTTCTTCAACCACTTTAACAGAGCAAGTCGCTGCTACAACTCTTGCGCCAACGTCTACGAAACGAAATCGCATACGTCCCACTTATCATAAGCCGCCAACGATTTTCGATGACTCTAGCCTCTTTCCGTCACATTCGAAATGGGAATTTGTAAATAGCTCATCGACAAATAATTTCGGACACACTGGCAATATGCGTAAAGTATTTAATAAAACTTTGCAAGCTTGGGTCTCGGAAGATGTTGAAAAAATCGAAAATTTCACACTGAATGACATTAAGACACGCATTAATAATGCCACAAATATTCAAGATATTTCACTGATCTTTGATACGCTGGCATCTAAATTGGGTATAACACCGAGTGTTCTAACAAAAGTGCCACCACTTTCGCAAAATAAAATCAAACATCAAACATTTAGAAATGATACGAAAACGAAATCGAAACCTGGTAGTACTACTACGACTACTACTACCACGATAACTACAACACCGACCACGCCTACTGGAAAACCTTTCATGCCTTTAACATACCCTTCTACTCTGCCACCTATAACGACATCAAGATCAACCACAACAACAACTACCGCTTCAACTCCTTCGACAACTAAACAATTTATCGAATTACCGCTACAACGACGAGAACCTTTTATCAAGCCCATGTCTAGTTTTATTGAAGATAGTTCTTCTGAAGGTATAGGTGCTGCCATCCCGGTGGTCGGCGAGGCTGAAGTCGAAGTTATTGATCCAGTTAAATATGAGGAAATGTTAAAATCATCACAATTTGCTGAAGCTACTACAACCGAAACAGCACCGAAATTAGTTACATTATTACCGGTTCGATCGAATTCAGGTATACGCACTTATAGACCATTAGATGAAACAATGCAACGTAGCAATAGTGAAACAATGCAACATAGCAATAGTGAAGCAATGCAACGTAGCAATAGTGAAACAATGCAACGTAGCAATAATGAAGCAATGCAACATAGCAATAATGAAGCAATGCAACATAGCAATAGCGAAACCATGCAACATAGCAATAGCGAAACCATGCAACATAGCAATCGTGATGATATTAGTGTCAACCCAACACCAGTACCAGCATTAACGCCACTACCCGCACAAGAACCGGTTTTAGTTTCCGGCTCAGCTGAAGTTTTAGAGTCACTGGCTATACCAGCTCCATCTAGTGGTATTATTAGTAGTGCCGCTACTGCTGTTAATAGCAATGGAGGACGTAGTAGTATTCAAAGAAAAAGTAATATTGGACAAAGTCGCAGATTTCCACCAGCGGAAGCGGTAGTCAAAGGTGGCATTAAAGTTACCGTTAAATAAATAAAAAAAAAACCTATGGAATGATAAAACCTTGTACATTAAAAGAAAATCTAAAGTATTTGAAAATGTATATTTAGAAAATAATTTATATTTTCTTCAGTATTCTATCGAAACTTGTTCCGAGGTTGCCATCTGTTTTGCTCTTAAAACAAAAACAAAAAAAAAAACAGTTTAAAAAACTTGACAATCTTAGAATGACTTGAGTTGGTAGTTTAATAAACTATAGGTGCGTTTTTTTTGCACGTTTATTTTGTGACAAATTAAACGAGTATAGTAGAAATTTTGTTAGTCTGAGGGTAAATGTGTAAAAAAACGCGGCTCTTATTAACTAATGAGAAAAATATACTACTTAATAGTATATCATAGTAAAATTCTTATAAAAAAAAAAATAGTAAATAAAAACGAAAAAAAAAATAGTTTAAAATATTTAACGGTTACTTTAGAGATCTTTGATTGAATAGCTTAATACTTTCAAATTTTTTTTTTTTTAAAGTATTCAAGTATTTAAGTTACAATCATAATAAAAATAATTTTATTTAACATTTACTCTTATAAGTATTTTTTTAAGCTTATTAATTAATGAAGTAATCTGTAGAAAGTCATAAAAAATTTATATTTTAATTATGAGAAATATCAAAGTTTGCTAAATATTTATTTTCACAAAAGTTTTTTTTCAGTCCTATCAATCAATAAGTAACGTTAGTGACAGCTTAAATTGATATTTATCTCAAACAAAAATGTGTAAAAAAAATCGACTCTGTCAATAACAAAGACATTATTCTGACTAATTATGGATGGCTGATTAGTTTTTATAGTATTCGCATTAATTTATCTACAATATTTCCTACTGAAAATTTAATTTATATAATCGTATTAATTGTATTTATTCATTAATATTAAAAATATGCAAGTGTATAAAAATTCAATTGAAGTTTAAGTTTGAATAAAAGTTTTTTTTTAAGAAAATCTTTAGATGTTTATTTCTATTTTTTTCCGGCGGAAAATATAAAGTTGGCAGCAGAGTTCAAAAAGCGAAACTTTTTTTTTTTGATCTACTTAACGACGGAAACTATATGATTTTTCTGACATGGAGATAATTTCGACTATAATTCAGTTATACTATCGGTTAAACAACTAATTTGGGAACAGCTTTAATCGTCAGGGAAAAAAGATACGAGAACCTTTGCTAGGCTTTTGTCACGCGAAATCTAAATGAAAGAAGAACTACTTGAGTCAAATTTTTCTTTATATCGCTCAAAAAGGTCATGAACAGTAAGCAACATAAATGAAAAAAAAAAAAAAGATTCCGCATTGAAAAATCAGATTTCGAAAATTCAAGTTCTATGAGAAAAACCAAATAGATTCGGGGGAACATAAAAACTAAAAAGACTATGGACCCAATATGATTAAGGTGGGAAAATTTTTTATACGATTAACTATATCATCGTTACGGTTCGCTGTTTATTGAACCCTTCCATATTTCTCAGGCATTGTTAACTCAGATGAAACCATGAGCTTTACAACGAATTTTTTTCCCGAAAACTTCTAAACTTGCTTTAGCAGATTTTGTTGGTTTTTATATCTTTCGGACGGCAGAACTATAAGTTTTCGATTTTTTTATGAATCCGAAGAACTTTGACGTATCTTGGTTTACAGAAAATCGGATTTCCCATGATTTCATGAATCACTAATCGAGTTTCGCGAGCTTGCTGTCGAATTTTCGCTAGTATAGTAATAAAATACCCAACATTTCAAAAACTTAGCTTCTGGAAAGTTTTTTATAGAAGTGTACATCTAAAACAATTAAGCTGATTGCTAAAATGTAGGGGAATGTCGTCTAGGTTGGAAAACCTATTGAATTTTTGCCATAACTTCCGCTGTGGGCGGAATTTCCCGGGTACGATTTCCGGCTAGCGTATTTCTTATCTATCTTCCTTCCATTCTTTCTTTCATAATTTGGAGCTTTGGTACAAAAATATATCTTAGAGGTTGCAATGCCTGACTTTTGGGCCGTCCCATTTCCCGATTTGAACCATATCTACTGAAACCAATACAACCAGATCTGTGGACCAATCGATTTTGTTAAAATTTTGAGCACCAGAGTTTTATTGAGGCAAAAAAAGGTATTTTTCGATTTTTTTTTCTTAGGAATAAAACTTATTTTTTGAGTTTTATTTTTCTACTCGGGAATAAAACTTATTTTTTGAGTTTTATTTTTCTGCTCGGGAATAAAATTTTTGTTTTGAGTTTTATTTTTCTGCTAGGGAATAAAAATTATTTTTAGAGTTTTATTTTTCTGCTCGGGAATAAAACTTTTTTTGTGAGCTTTATTTTTCTACTCGGGAATAAAAATTATTTTTAGAGTTTTATTATTCTGCTCGAGAATAAAAATTTTTGTTTTGAGTTTTATTTTTCTACTTGGGAATAAAAATAATTTTTTGAGTTTTATTTTTCTGCTCGGGAATAAAAACTATCTTTAGAGTTTTATTTTTCTGCTCGGGAATAAAAACTATTTTTAGAGTTTTATTTTTCTGCTCGGGAATAAAAATTATTTTTTGAGTTTTATTTTTCTGCTCGGGAATAAAAACTATTTTTAGAGTTTTATTTTTCTGCTCGGGAATAAAAACTATTTTTTGAGTTTTATTTTTCTGCTCGGGAATTAAAATTATTTTTCGAGTTTTATTTTTCTAAAAATTATTGTTTGAGTTTCATTTTTGTACTCGGGAATAAAATTATTTTTTGAGTTTTATTATTATGGAGGTTCCAAAAGTTCTCTTATGTTGGTTGGTCCAGTCTAATATTCATTCGAAAATTCCCTTAGTTCTGCCCCTTTTTGAATTGTGTCGGTCTGGTAATCAATGTGCAGCATGATGGCTTGTGAAAGATATTTATGTTATCGGATTTCCAAAAATTTTTTTTCGGTTTACAACAAACACATAATTGCCTTCGAGTTTTGCCAGCACATTTTGCAATTACTGTATTAAATATGATCCTTGCAGCCAACATTACTAAATATTAAATTACATTTGAAAAGGAAAACATAAGTCAGATGTCAAAAACACAGCGAGTGTCTGTAAAGTCATGATCCAACAATCGTGACCACATACTGAATATTTAATTAGCTATTTAAAAATTTCACTATAATTAAAAGCAGCTAGAGTGAGCAAATGGCAATCCCAAAACCCACCGCTAAAGTCAACGACGAACCCAAAGTCAAAGCCAACGTCAAAGCTAACGCCAATGTCAACCCCACACAACTCAGCCCAACCAAACTCATTCCAACTGAAACCGAAATTAAATCTAAATCCAAAAACACACAAAAACCTAACTAAAAACTTAGCAGACATTTAAATACATACAAATGAACCAACGACAAACGGCAGGAAGAGCTAAAAAACAGGAACAACAACATTAACAACAACAAAAACCATGGACCAATATTTCCATTACAATCGAATTTGCATGGTAAGTTTTGCACGCTAATTAAGTGTAAACCTTAAGAAGAGAAAGTTCAAGGGAGAAGAGAAGAAGAGTAGAGTACCGCAAAGCACCACACGACGACGACTTATTGAGAAAAGTGCGAGAGTGAGTGAGAGAATTATGTTCAATGGTTTTGAATGCAAAAACAAAAACAATAAGAAAAAGAAAAAGAAAAAAAAAAAAAACAACGAGTACAAAATGATAGCGGAAATTTCTTATGGTGAGAAGTTGTTGAGAAAAAAATTAAAAAAGAGAGAGAGACAAAAGTTCATTTTGTTGGTTGTTGTTTTTGTTGGCTTAAAACTGACAAAGGAGTCTGAGAGTCTCAAGTCGAAGAGCAGCAGAATAAAATGTGAATAGTGTGTGTGTGTGTATGTGTATTAAACCGCAAAACTTCTTGTGCAATCTTGCTACAGTGGTGAGAAATTTGTTAGTTGTATGCACATAAGTAGTTAGTTAAATAGACACGGGATAGCAGGTAGATAGTAAGTTTTAGCAAAGTGTCTGTCTGTCTATGTTACTTCTAAGAAATTTTAGCTTGCAACAGTCACTTTAATTATGCATCAACGTGGTAGTGGTGGTTGCTAGTACATACATACTCGTATATATATATGTATAAGTACCAAGAATATCTTAGTATAGAGACGTGGTTGTAGCAGTAGTATAAGGTTAGCTGCGGAAGCAACAGCACAATTTGCATTTAAATGCGGTTGCAATAAATTACGTTGTTGGCAGTAGCTTTGAGTAGCTTTAAGCCAAAAGTGGAAAACATTTAAAAACGACTAGTGAGTATGGTTCTATGAAGATGCCGCCGCTGTCGTCGCTTCCACCGTTGCCTTTTACCGGATGATTATAATCCTTTTCCTTTACGATTCACGAATATTTGTGGAAAAGTTTCAAATTTAAATTTGCACGTTTGCAATTGTATGTTGTATTATGGATGCAATTGTGGAAATTAGAGGTTAAAAAAAAGGTGAATTGGAATCTATTTCTAGGATGGATGTTTGCTCAGACCCACTTAAATAAAATAAAAAAACAACTTTAAGCATGAGCCAAAGACGCAATACTAAAACACTCCATCTATTAAATGATTTTATTTAGAAAATTCACAAATTTTCTCCTCTTCATATTCAACTCTTTTTTCCTAGTTCAGCACTCTGTGATGCACTTTCATCATACGTATTGTCTTTATGGTTGCGATTTTCTTATTTGTCTTCGATTCCACTTTAAAGGTAATGGAGAAGAAAGAGGAGAGGCAGGAAAAGTTCCCAGATCGCGCACTAGTTAGATTTCTACTTTTCTATGCAAAGCTAATAAGACATGCACATCGTCTTTTCATAATTTAAATTTGCTATGTTTTCGTTTTGTGAGTCATTTTGCACATTGCACAAACATACAATAATGAATTTTTAATTTTTTCTTACTTAGGACTTATTCTTTTTTTTCATACCATAGTCGAACAGTCTGGGCAGGGTAAATCAAAGTAGGGGAATTGAAGAAAGGCGTGGGAATTCAACAATATCTTTATTCAGTAGCAGAAGAGAGAAAGTGTGGTAATTAGTGTGAAATAGCGCAGTGATGGTGGACAATATTTAAAAGTGAGTTGTTCATCAGTAGAAGGTAGATACATAGAATTCATTAGTATAATTAAAAATATCATTAGGATGAAATAAAGAAAGAATTGTAAAGGGAAATGAAGAAATTTCTATGTAATGTTGAAAGTTTTTATAACCAAGCAATAGATATTTTTTAATTTTTTTTTTCTTTTTTTTTGTAATAAGATTCCATTAAAAATTTTTAGTTTTTATATAATAATGTGAAAATATTTTTCTTGAACTTTTTAACTTATATAATAAGTACAGAAATAATTATTGTAAAACAAAATTAGAGTTCTCATTAGAAAATAAGTGTGTATGTGTGTACCCAATTGCACAAACAGTGAGTATGTATTTCTCAAGAGAGCAATGATTTCGATACTCGAAACTGAGCAATAA
The DNA here is from genome assembly GCA_963691655.1 of Toxonevra muliebris. Lineage (NCBI taxonomy): Eukaryota > Metazoa > Arthropoda > Insecta > Diptera > Pallopteridae > Toxonevra > Toxonevra muliebris. The sequence continues at coordinate 9,618,266 of OY829329.1, read as the reverse complement.
AAAAGATTTCGATAAATTCTTCGTTCTCTTCTCAAACTAGAGAAACAACAATAACAAATATAATCAACTAACGAATAACAACAAAACAGAAAGTTTGAATGAACTTTTACAAAAACAACGCCATTAATAATAACAGTAAATTTCTCTTGATGCCGACAACTCGGTAAGTTGAGTTATTGACAGAGAGTAAAATTGAATTTGACGTAGCAGCATTGCGGTATCAATGACAAGCAATAAATTCTCTCTCTCTCTCTCTCTCTTTCTCTCAATATTAACGAAGCAAAGAGGAGAGAGAAATTGAAAAGCAAATGAGCTCCACTCAATTGCCCATTTAAAAAATCAAGAGAGGGGGAGAGAGTGTTGTTCGTGCTCATTATCGTATTCTCATATTTTACTCTTTTTGAAAGCTAAAACGAGTGAAACAATGTGAGTATAAAAGTGAGTTCAACATGGAAGGGCTCTGCAGCAATAGAGAGTAACCCATTGTTCGCTTTGGAGAGCGTGTTGGCAAATTTCATATCTCTCTTTCTCTCTCTTTGATAAGGAATATGACATAGTGAAAACCAAGCATAAGTTCAACTGGGTACATTAGCAAACTTGTTTCATATTTTGGAGTACTTATTCGTATATGTATATATGTATGTATGTATGTGTAATTGCATTACTAGAAAAACTGTAAATGTGTGTGAGTGTGTGATTACAATTTAAAAATGCTAGTTCTTTACACACATACCGACACAAACTTGCACAGTATTTATTTACTGTACGCAGAAAAATCTTATTCCTAACGACAAAAATTGTCGTTTTGTGCACATTTGTTGTTGTTGTAAAGTCTAATAATATTATACAGTTATATTTATTATAAAGTTATGCAGTAAATGCTTTAATTAGAAAAGTTTTGTAAACTTTTCTTTTGGCAAATAAAAGTACCTATTTATGCTCTACGAGGTTCTACACTCAAATATTGAGAAATATTTTTGACATACAAGCAAATGTAGGTATAGGGGAGACCGACGCAAAGTTAAACACTTTTTGATTTTTTTCGTTTCTTTAAAATCTTTTTTGGTCATTGTCATGGTCAAAATTTATGAAATTTTCATCACCAAGGCAATAAAAAATTCCAACCCAAATTCAGAAGAAATACAGGCAAAAACTCAGACCGATATTCAGACCAAAAATAAAGCTAAAATTCAGCGTAAAAATCAAATCTAAATTCAAACCAAACTGAAATCAATATTCAAACCAAACTGAAATCAATATTCAAACCAAACTCAAATCACAATTCAGACCAAATATCAGACTAAAACTTAGACCAAATTTACTCCAAAATTTAGATCAGATATCAGACTGAAATTCAAGACCAAAAATCAGATCAAAATTCAAACCGATATTTACACCAAAACTCAACCCAAAAATCAAAATCAAGTTTAGACCAAAATTCAGATAGAAACTCTGACCTAAATTTAGAACAAATTCAGACAAAAAACTCAGATCGGTAAATCGGACCAGAAAACAGACCGAGCAAAATTCAAAGCAAATTTTACACCGAATTAAAACAGAAATTCAAAGAAGAAATGAGACCAAAACTTAAACCAAGGTCAGACCAATATCCAGACTGCAAGAATGACCAATAATCAGACCAATTTTTAGATTAAAGCTCAGACTAAAATTTAGACCAAAAGAATAAGACCAAAGTTTAGACTAAAAATTAGAAAAATATTTAGACCAAAATTGAGATAAAATTTCATACCAAAATTCAAAATAAATACAGACAAAATTTCAGACCGATATTCAAACCAAAAATAAAGCATAAATTCAGACCAAAACTAAAACCAGAATTCAGACACGAAATCAGCTCGAAACTTAGAACAATTTCAGTTCAAAAATTAGACCAAATGTCAGACTGAAATTCAGATTAAAAATTAGATAAAAACTCAAATCGATTTTTATACCAAAGTCAGTCCAAAATTTAGAAGAATAATCAAATAAAAACTCAAAACAATATTCAGACAATAAATCGGACCAAAAAATAGACAAAAATAACGACTAAAGCACACATTAAATTTTAAACCAAATCCAAACAAAATTGGGACCAAAACTCAAACTAAAATTCAAATCAAATTTAAACCGAAATTCAGAAAAAAAATTAGACCAAATTCAAATAAGAAATTATACCGAATTTCAGATTGAAATTTAGACTAAAAATCAAACCGATATTTATGCGACAATTCAGCCTAAAATTAAGGCAAAAATTCGGAACAAACACAGACAAAAACTTAGCAAGTTAAATTTCTTTTAAGTCCAGTAGACTGGACCACTTTACTGTCGAATTTTCTTCCCTTATTTTATAGTTTGGTTTTTAAGAAAACTAGCCAAATACAGAAACTCTAACATCATTCATTTATTTTTAAATAATTCTAAGGTACTCTTTTCCACCTAGTTTTTTTTTTTTCGAAATTTCCAACTGGTTCAACTCCAAGTTTCAACAAAAATTAGTTTTTCAACAAAAATCCTTTGGCACAAAAATTGATTTCAAATCCTGAATAACTCGGGGAAGTAAATTTTTGGGTTCTGAATTTCTTAGACATGAAACATGGGTCATTTACTGTCTCCTGAAAGAAGTTATTTTGATATTGACTAAATGATAAGGGAGATGAGGTACCAATCTTCTCATAGATTTCAGGTCTTATGTTGGAACAAAAAACTAAATGTGTCATGGTAAAAATGAAACAACGTAGAGAAAATATATTATTTTCTCTTTATTTCAAAGAGAGTTCCGAATAAATTTGGTTTAGTAAAAAATCCGCTTTGAATTATTTCAGATAAAAAACAAAATAAGTAATAAGTATAAGTGAATTCGTACTAAATCGACATTAAAAAAATGGGAATAGTTATCAATGTTCACAATTCATATAATAAATTTCGAGAAAATTTGTTTATGATAGTTTAAATATGAAACATGTAAATATTTTGATTTAATTTTCTGTATTCTGCCCGTTGAATACCGCACCTGTAGTTGTGCCGCACCTGATAGCTGCTTCTTTCAGTTTGACTCTCTTACGAAACTCTTTAAGTTGCTTTTAAAAGAGAGAGAGAGAGAGAGAGAGAGAGGGAATATCATAGAGTACATGAAGAGGCAGTGCCAGAGCCGACATCGAGTTCAAACTTTTTTCATATGTATAAATTGTTTGTATGAAAATCGAGTACACGCAATACAAGCAGAGGCGTCGTAGGCTCTCTCAATCTCATCTCAAATTAGCGAGTGATTGTCTTCAGTGGAATTTACTGTTTTTATTAGCTTGTGTTGTTTTAGCAACAAATCTTTTTAGCACAAATACATAATATCAGAGAGAGAGAGAGAGAGTGAACAACACACTCTCTTGTAAGAGTTTTTCATATGAATAATTTGTTTGTATGAGAATCCAAATTACTGTTATTGTTAGTTGTGTTGTTTTTGCAACAAATTCTTTTACTTCAAATATATAAAGAGAGAGTGTGAGTGTGTTGTTCTTGTAAAAGTTTTTTGTATGAATAAATTTTTTATATGGGGATCGGGTGTATATAATACAAGCAGAGGCGTCGGCTCTCTCAATCTTATCTCAAATTAGCGAGTGATTGTATTCAGTGGAATTTACTGTTATTGTTAGTTGTGTGGTTTTTGCAACAAATTCTTTTAGTTCAAATATATGAATATGAGAGAGAGCTAAAGAGAGAGTGAACAACACACAGAGAGAGTGTGTTGTTCTTGTAAAAGTTTTTTATATGAATACATTTCTTTATATGGGGATCGGGTCTATATAATACAAGCAGAGGCGTCGGCTCTCTCAATCTCATCTCAAATTAGCGAGTGATTGTCTTCAGTAGAATTTATAGTTGTTTGTTGTATTGTTTTTGCAAGAAATATTTTTAGTGCAAATACATACATAAAAATGAGAGAGAGTGCTGTTCGTGTTATTGTTGTAAGAGTTAAATTTGTGTGTTTCTTTGCTCTCTTGTTTATTTATTTACATTAGCACACCTCAAAAAAAAAAAAGATTGCCAATTCAAGGTTTCTGTAAAAGTTTAACTTCAAAAATAGCCAATTTAATTAAAAGATTCTTTGTTACATTTGAAAATATATCAAATATTGAGTAACTTATTCATGATCTTTCTTCAATTAAAAATTTATTTCGAAAATGAGGGGGGAAAAAATTCCCAATTTCTTGTGAAATTTACTCTCTCCACCACTCACCACCATTCTACTTCACTCTACTGTGAGAATTTCATTTCTGAACTTTTTAACCTTTCTTACATTCCACACTGTCAATTCATTTGTAGCATACTTTTCTGCACTGAACACGGCTCTTTCGCCAATAAAGTTAATTAGACGACACGACCCCATGTGACACTTGTCTCACGAGTATTTTCCTGTTGTCATTTCATTCGTACATTTGTACATTGCGTTGCATTTGTAAGATTTTCATCTACTTAGTTGCTTGCTGCATTTAGAGCATTTGCCGTTTCACATTTCAGTTGGCATCTTTTACTTTTTCTTTTCTTTTATGCTCTATTTTTATACTTAGTTTTTTTTTTTGTTTTTTTTTACATTTTAGGATTTTTCCGGGTTGTTGAATATTGTCGTTACTGTATACACTTTCATTGTAAATTTCAGAATTTCAGTACTCGCACGTTGGGACTATCAAAGGCTACGAAGAAGCAGAAGAAAAAGAAGACGAAGAAGGAGAAGAAGCTGCGAGCGGCGGGAATATCATTGAATAAATAAGAAATGCAACCTCATTACAAAGTAGTAGAGGAAAAAAAAAAATAATAAAAATAAAAATAAAATAAAATAGTTTTGTACTTACAACATACTTTTTCTTTTCGGTTGTTTTTTTTTGTGTCCACATTCTCTTTGTTAACTAACATGGAACTGAAAAAAAAGAGAAGAAGAAATTTTATAAGTACAATGTCTTTTTTTTTCTTTTTTTCATGATAAAATGTAAGAAGTTTGCTGTTTTTAATTTAGGTAAAATTTTTATAAATATTTATGAGAAAGCGAAAGATAGAAATTTAAGTTTTTGCAGTTATTCCTGTCAGCTTGTCATCTGTCCCTCACCCCTAACCTTCGCCCCTCTTTCGTATATTTTCCTGTCTCTTGTCCTTTTATATTTTATACATTTTTTTTCCTGCAACATTTAATTCCTTTTCATTTAACATATCTTCATTATCGGCTTTCATTTCCGTTACGTAGTTGCTACCTGCTGCTGCTCCTGCTCCTGCTACTTACCTGCAATTTCATATAGTTACGCTCAATATGACATGGTGCTATTGATGGCGCGTTAACAAGCTGCCAATGAGCTTACGAATGAGGTCGTCACTGTGCTTGCTTGCTTGCTTTGGCAACAAACAGGACGCTCATTTCATAATAGGTCACAAAAGTGTTAAAAGCAAAGTAGTTCGTAGTAGCAGCAGCAGCAGCCAGCAGGTGGCGTGTGTTTGTTTGACTGAGAGCATGTAAATTGAAACTAAAGGAGCTCAGCTCACTCAATGCAAAATATCATGACAGTATGACAGTGCACGGTGTTTTTGTTTTCGAAGTTTGTTTGCTTGTTTGTTAGTTTTTGAATAGGTAATTTTAAGATTATTTTAATATTGTTGGAAAGAGAAATGAATGCTGCTTAATTGTATGGAAATTAATTAAGTCGCTTAATAAGTGTACTCAAATAGTTTCAAATTATTCAACGAAACTCGATTACTTTAACTTTAATTACCAGAAATAAATAGAGGTATCTTCGAGCATACTTAAGTCTAACCCTACAATGATTTTTCTTAAGAATTTTTCAACTCATTGTGCATAAGTAGTGTGCTTCTGTAAGGTTAGAGTTTAATTCCCGAGAAAATAAAGTGAAATTGCTTTAAGCGTAGCTGTGAATTGAAAATTTTCATTACACTCAAACGAAACTAATAAGACCCCAAGTTATGCATGTTGTTGTTAGTGTTTAGCGAACGAGCTCATATGGGGATCGGCTACATACAATAAAGCAGAGAGTCGATTTCTTGCAGTTGTAGTTGTAATTTTTGTTTAATATTGAGAGAGCTTTAGTGAGAGAGCTTGACTACTTGTATCTGGATTTTCCTCTCATATGTTATGTGCGTGTATTTGTACCGATAAGTGTAGAGAGTATCAACAGAAAAAAAGCTTTAGAAAATAAAAAGAGGAAGAGTGCAAAAACTTCAGCAACAACAACGGTCATGTTAAAAATCACATGTGTATTAGTGAGAGAGCCGACCGAGATGCCTCTGATTGATTGTATATAGCAGAACTTTCTCTCTCTCTCTCTCTTTCACTTTTGTATTATATACGTGTACTACTTTGTGTTTGTGCCGATAAGTGTAGAGAGTATCAACATAAGAAACGAAACAACAACAACAACAACAGAGAAGAAAACTGTAAGAACTTCAACAGAATTTGTTGTAAATGTGTTCTAATAAACAAATAAGTTTCACTTCTATTGTGAGTGCCTGCGGCTGCATGCAGGAGAGAGAAAAAAATAGACATGAGACTTAGAATTAGATGATAAGGGGGAAAAAGAGGACGAGAAAAAGAGAGGGAAATCGAAAACAAAGGGGAAAAGAAGGTAAAAGGTAGAAGATAGGGGAAAAATAAGGGAGAGACGGTAGAGGAGTGGAAAAAGAAATATTATAGGTAAAGGGGAAATAGAAGGTAAACAAAACCAGAAAAGGAAAGGCTGGAATGAGAAATGGTACCTAAAATATGGAAGAGAGAAAGTGGTGGAAAATGGAAGGATGGTGGAAAATGAAAATAAAAGAGAGAGAGAGAGAGAGAAAGTAGCAGTGGGAGTGAAGAAAAAAAATTTGAAAAAAGTTAAAAGGATGAGAAAAACAAAGTAAGATAAATTGGGAAAAGAGAGCAAAATATGGGAGAGAAGGGAATAAAAAAGGAGTTTTAAAAACAGAGAAAATAAAGCCGAGAGAGGAAGAAAGGGTGAGAGGGGAAGAGAAGATTGATGAAAGAGAGGTGGAAATAGGGGGAAAAGAGGGAAGAAATAAGAGGTAGTAAGGGAAAGAGAATAGGGAAAAGGAAGAAAAAAGAGGACGAGAGAGGAAGAAAGGGCGGGAGTGGAAGAGAAGATAAATGAGGGAAAAGAGGGGAGAAATAAGGGGGGAACAGAAGAAAAGATGGGGAGAGAGTGAAAATAAGGAAAGGGAAGACAAGATAAGCGATAACAGAGAGGAAAAGGCGGGAATTTTAGAAGATATGTAAAAAAAGAACAGAAAGTAGAAAAATTTAGAGAAAGAAAATATTGGTGAGGAAAAGGAAAGGGAAAGAATGAGAAGGAAGGTCAAAGCTTAGTATAAATAAGAGATAAAAACAGAAGCAAACATTTGGGAGGGAGTGGAATAGAGGAGAAAAGGGAAGGGTAAGGGGGGGGGGGGGGGTGTAGGAAAGAGCGAGAAAAGATGGAAGGACGGGAAAAGGAATAAGGGCGAGCGTGGGAAAGAAAATAAGGGAAAGATGGGCTAGGAAGTAAAGAGTGAGTGGGGAAAGAAAAAAAGGCAAGAAGGTGGAAAATGTGAGAAGAGAAAGGGAAGATAGAAAGAGATTAGAGAAGGAGAAACGACGGAAGGATGGAAGGTGGGAAATATGAGGAAAAGGGGAAAAAGGAAGAGGTGGGGAGGAAGAGGACAGGTGCAAAAAAGTTGTAAAGAAGTTAATATAATAGTAAGAGAGAGGAATAGTTGGGGAGAGGGAAAAGAGAGAAACAGGGCTTACAGGGGAGACATAGAAAAGGATCAGAGATTGGAGAAATGGAGAGAGAAAGGAAGTGGCATAGAAAAACGAATGAACGTAGTAATGGATAAGAGAGGGAAGAGAAATTGGGGCTAAAGAATAGTTGGAGTAAGATGGAAGAGAGTTTAAACTAGGTTGCTGAATAATTTTGGGTTCATTTAATTAACAGTAGGGTAATTTTTTCATTTAACATTCAGAATTGTTTAACAGTATCGAGATGTTAACAGTATAGAATCGTTTAACAGTACAGAATAGTTTAACAGTATAGAATCGTTTAACAGTACAGAAAAGTTTGACAGTAGAGTAATTTTTTCATGTACCATTCAGAATCGATTAACAGTACAGAGTCGTTTAACAGTATAGAATCGTTTAACAGTACAGAATAGTTTAACAGTAGGGTAATTTTTTTATTTAACATTCAGAATCGTTTAACAGTAGAGCAATTTTCTCATATGCCATGCAGAATCGATTAACATATATCACAGAAAGTGCTACATAATTTTAGGTTAATTTAATTAATAATTTAAAAAAATAACTTTCATTTGTAAATTACCAAATGAAAATTTCTTTAAAGCTTGTAAAACTCACAGGATTCCTTTTTTCTTATTATTAAGTACACAGGTTAAAAAGAAAATAAAAATAAAATAAAAATATTTTTCGTTGCATACTTTTAGGCGCAATTTAAATTCTTTATGTTAATACCCAATGCTTGTTATTTTCTTCAATTGTGCACAAATGTTTCATGCTCATACAATATATGGAGTAAGTATTTAAATATTTTAACAACATTCTCACGAGACACGTAGACTTGAAGTCGACTGCTGGTTGCAGGTTGCAGGTTGTTGCAATCACTGCAAGTGTCTCGTCTCAATGGAAGCGTAGGTAAATTTGTTACAGTTGTTGGTAGTAGAGGGGAGGAGGTGATGGGAGAGGAAATGATGATAGAGTAGGTAATGCGAGAGCAGTTACTAGCAGGTAAATCTTCTATGGCAAAGTGGGGTGACACAAAGGTCGACGCTGCTGCTGCTGCTGTTGTGGCTATTACGGTGTCTTATGTTTGGGTTACTTGTGGTTTTGCACTATGGTTATTTGCACTTGTTATGCAATAGCAAAACAGAATAGCAACCAGCAACCAGCAGCAGCAACTATAGCATTGCAACAAACAGTTGCTGCAGTAGCATTGCAACAACTGTCATGGCAGCTGTCGTGATAGTTGTTATTGTGGTTGTCCCACAGATCTTTTGTCGTGCTGTTTGTTGTCGTTGCTGTTGTTGGATTACTGCTGCTGCGTTTTTGCTTCTGCGTTGAAGTGGAGTTGCAAGTGTAATTAGTGATAAAGTTGTAACGAGTTGTGGGAATTTTTGCGGACAAATTTTCGCATAAATTTAAAACGAAATTCATAAAAAATTTTCTTATTTAATTCACACACAAATAGAAAAAGTTTCGCCAAAGTATATGAGTACTATTTTCATTAAAGTAGAAAATTTGAAAAAAAGCAAATAGCAAAAAAAAAAAAAAAAATACAACAAAATATTCCAGAGATTCCTTTTTGCTAATTTACACATTAATTAGCACAAAATAAATGAAATTTCAACTCGAATTATAACGACACAAGCCAGCAGTCGGTTTTGCACCCTCTCCCTCTCTCTCTCTCTCTCTCTCTCTCTTTCTATTAAGTGGAAAAAGCGCCCTCAAAATTTACGTTCCACAAATTGTACGTGGCAAATGGCGAATTTCTCATATATACACAGGGCTGGCAATAGTACAGGGTTGGCTGGCAGTTGGCTGGATCTCTGGTTGTTTATGTGTGTCATTGCTTAATTATAATGAATTAAAAAGCAGTTGGAGCAAAGGAGGCTCAGTTGCCACCACTTTAATTCATTTCACTTCTCTTCACTCTACTCTGCCTCTCACTCATTACCCACCACCAACTCTAACTTAAACTTCCATTCACAATTTCTTCATTTCGTTTCCTTGGGTCTACAACAAATTGCACGTCGCCTGCTCATATTTCAATGTAAAGCTGGAAATTTCAGCTTGACCAGGGAATTTCTAGGAAGAAACGAAAGAAATAGAGCAAGAAAAACTTAAACACAAACACTGAAAAAAAATGCAAAAGAAAGAAAGAAAGAAAATTTACTAGAAAATAAATTCGCGTCTCAACAAAGCGGCGAAAGTTTATTTTAAAATTTCTCAACTTCAACGTTGTAGCAATGAAATTATGCTTGCTGCTGTTGCTGCTGCTCGTTTTTTACTTCACGAATTTTTCTTTAATTATTCAAAAGATAATTACACTAAAATAATTTTTTTTTCTTCGTTTTTATACTTTGTCATCTGTAAGGAAAAAAAAATTTTGTTATGACGCTGTTGCAGTGACAAAAACGTAACGAAAAATGGTTGCAGTCTTATGAAGAAGAGAACAATCCACACTGATTTAATTGTACTCTATATAAAGAAAATTTAGTTGAAAATGAAGAGCGAATGATTTCTAATAGTTTCGTTAAAGTTTCGCTCAGAGGGAGAGCAGAAACTCTGTATTCGATCGCACTGACTTTTTTCAAATTTCTCAGATTAACATTCAGAATCGTTCCACAGTACAGAATTTTTTAACAGTAGAGTAATTTTTCCATTTAGCATTCAAAATCGTTCAATAGTACAGAATTTTTCAACAGCAGAGTAATTTTTCCATTTAACATTCAGAATCGTTCAACAGTACAGAATTTTTCAACAGCAGAGAAATTTTTCTATTTAACATTCAGAATCGTTCAACAGTACAGAATTTTTTAACAGCAGAGTAATTTTTCCATTTAACATTCAGAATCGTTCAACAGTACAGAATTTTTCAACAGCAGAGTAATTTTTCCATTTAACATTCAGTTTAACAGTACAGAATTGTTAAAAAATTCTGTGTATAGTATTTTTTTTATTTAACATAACAGTACAGAATAGTTAGCAATCGAACACTCGTGAAGAGAAAAATGTTATGAATGTAATAGTGTTTCATTTTTCTTTTCGTTCCTACAGAATACTTGCAAAAAAGTATATATTTTTTTTTGTGAGTATAAATGTGCGCTCTCATTTTTTTCTCTCTCGCTTCAACACAATCACTCAAACGATCATACCAACAAAGTGTTTCATTTTTCATTTCGTTTCAATACAACACTTGCAATAAAATATTGTTTTTTTGTTGTAAATGTGTAAATGTGCGCATGCAATATATACTCCCAATTTCATTTTTAACCCTAGAGGGTGATCAAATTTCGATTACTTGGATTTCCTTTCAATTTTTTAAATAAACGAACAGAGTTTTCATAATTTCTCGAATTCACTGTAGAGTAAACAAAATAATATACCCATTTCACTTAAGTGTAGGGTATTTCAAAACGAAAAATATCTACTTGCCACAAGATGTTTACACTATAAAAAAAAAAGTACAAAAAGACAAGCAAAAACAAAAAAAAAAAACAAAAAGGGGACAACTACTTATAGTAATGTCCTCTCTTCAGCTTAAAGAGTGTAAGTGGACGACAACAACGACGAAAAGAAATGTAAAAACTTTTGCATTTCCGTTGTAGCAGACGCAAATGCAAACGCTTTTTACATAATTACCGGAAATTAGGACAAAGCTGATAGCAAATATTTTATGAGCGCTGGGAGCAACCAATTTTATTTTTCTGAATGTCTGTGTTCGCTAGTGTATCTTCTTCTTCGCATTTATATAAAAGAGAGTAAGTGAAAGAGAGTGAGAGAAGGAGAGAGAGGGAGGGAAAGTAAAAAAAAGCAAACAATAGAAATGAGAATCAAACTACCTTGTTGTGGCGTTGTTGTTGTTGTTGCGCGGTCATGTTTTTTTTTGTTGCCTTTTTTTCTTTTTTTTTTTGTCTTTTGGTTTGACGCCATATCTTAATGACCCTAATAGCATAAGTTTTATAAGTTACGGATTTTTGTCCAATTTTCTTTTTAAATATTTCGATGCTTAAAGGGAATTGCATTTAGAGATTTGTGGGTAAATTATGAGATAGATACTTGAAGGTAAATTTTTGGTTTGGTGTGGGTTTGACAAAAACGAGAATATGAGGAGGAAATTTTTATAAATTTTTACAAGTGGTTATGAAAGGAATTAAAGGTTTCTCAAATGTATTTAAAGATAAAAAAATAGTTTAAAATTTATAGAACAACGGAATTGAGTATTCTCTCTTTTTGTTAACTTTCTATCGAGAGTGTTTAATTGTATAAATTCTTTATCTTCTCAAGCAGCTTAAAAATGAGAAAATATTGAAAAATATATATCAGAAAAAAAAAAATCAGAGTAAGATAGAATAGAAGTAAGAATCTATTAATTTAAACTCAATCGATTTTTCTCCTACTGGTGGACCGCTTCATATTCAATTCCCATTGATGAATCAATTAACAAAATACACTCTTGCAATATCAGCTAAATTTTTACTATGCATCATGGTATTTTTTTTTTTTTAATTTTTTGATTCACTTTCATACACACACATATACACATATATGCATAGCTCCAATCATTCTTATTTCTTAGAATCATCTGCTGTTGGCAATTTAAATTTTTAATTGCATACTCAACTGCATCATTGTCTGTCCTCAACAGACGCTACAGTAACAAACATAGCAGAATTGGCCAACAGACCAATCTAACATAGCACTGCCACAGCGTTGAGAGTGAGAACTGCCGTATGTTTGCTCTCGCACTCTCTCTCTCTCTCTCTCCTACAGTATAATCTAACATAGGACTACCACAGACTTAAGAGTGGAAACTCCCGTTTAATGGTCCCCCTCTCTCTCTTTACTATTGTCTCTTTATTTTTATGAATCTGTTTGTATGTATATTTTGAGAGTGGAAACTGCCCGTCTGATTGCCCTTTCTCTCTTGTTCTCTCTCACCGTTTCTTTGTTTCTATGTGTCTCTTTGTATGTATGTATATATGTATGTAGGTATGTGTGTATGTATGTACGAATGTATGTATACATGTATGTATGTATGTATTAATGTATGTATGTATGTAAGTATGTACGAATGTATGTATACATGTATGTATGTATGTATATTTTGTTTGTCTTTCTATGTGCCTTTGTATTTTATGTACTTCCCCAGAAATTTCCATTGATTTTTGTTCTCTCCCATAACAAAGTGTCAATAAACGTATTGACCAAAAGTACCGTATACGTTCTTAGGGTAAATGTAATGGCAGCGTTGTGGTGCTATATGTGTGGCACAATATTCTCGTGTTGGATGAAAATTTCGAGACAGTTTTAACAATTTCCCATAGGATAATTGCTGCGCTGCTGCTGTGTTGTTGGTTCGAAAGAAGCTGCAGAATAAGCAAAAACAATACAAAAGACAGTTATTGGATTTTAATAAAGTAACTCTGTTGTTAATTTTTTTTTTGTTTTTGGACTTTCTGCTGCCTGGATATACATACACGGATGCTAGTGTCAGGTTTACATTGATGCAAAAGATTTTTTTTTTTTGACATTGTACCAAGAGTTTTAATTGCAAGATTGAATTTAAATTTATTTATATGATAAAATATTTTTATAACTTTTTTTAAATTATTTAAGGGACATTATAAAGTTCACCAATAAATGTCGTTAGAATTTGTTTGACATAATCTTGCCCTCGAAAGCTGCAAAATTGACTATTTACGTATATGTGCTCTAAATAAAAGAGCTATTTTTGCAGCTTAGAAAACCAAAAATCCGAATATTAATGAAATTTTCCAAGTAATAACATTTACACCTTTCCTTTGTGTATACCCAGCTTTGGCAGGGACAAGATATAATCAGGTAAAAATAAATTAGTCGCATGTGTACAACACAACAACAATAACAGTAGATCAATTTTTTCATTTCACATTCAGGATCGTTTAACAGTACAGAATCGTTTAACAGTAGAGTAAATTTTTATTTATCAGAACTGTTTAACAGTACAAAATCGTTAACAGTAGAGTAATTTGTTAACAGTTTGCATCGTTTAACAGTGCAGAATCGTTAACAGTAGAGTAATTTGTTAACAGTTTGCATCGTTTAACAGTACAGAATCGTTAACAGTAGAGAAATTTCTTCATTGACTATTCAGAGTCGCTTAACAGTAGAGAATCGTTTAACAGTAGAGTAGTTTTTTTATTTAACATTCACAATCGTTTAACAATACAGAATCGTTGGCAATCGAACACTCGGGAAGAAAAGAATGTTGTGAATGTAAATGAAAGCTCTCACTCAAGCGGCTATATACGAAGAATGAGTTTCATTTTTGTTTTCGTTCCAACACAATACTTGCGGTAAAATATTTTTTTTTGTTTGAGTGTAAATGTGTGCTCTCATTTTTTTATACCTTTCGCTTCAACACAATCACTTAAGCAATCACCAGCGTGACCAACTCAGCGCTTTTCCCGCTGATTTTAGTGGTGCTTTTTGAAAATTAAAACGCGGAAAAAAGTGATTTAGCGCTCACGGGGATTTTTTTCAATTTAAAATATCTTCGAAAAATCGAAGGAATTTTCATTGACTAGAAGTATCAGATGTTTCCCTGTATTAGTGAAAAAGTTTAAATGTATTGAGTTTTCTCTCACTTTTATAAGGAACACTTGAGGGGAAGAGTCTTCGGTAGTTGCAAAAAATAGTTAATTCCAAAATTGAGAAAATCCAAAAAGAAGATTATGAGGATGTTTTTGAAAGTGGATTAAGAAATGTATTAGCATTAATAGAAGTTATTTAGAAAAGATAAAAAATAATATAAATTAATGACAAAAAACTTAATATTTATGAACCTGCAAGTACCCTTGCCTCGGGTATCACTCAAATTTCAAAGTTTTCGTATTGAAACGATTTTTAGCGTTCATTTGTTTGCAAATCTTTTACCGAAAATTAGGTTTCCCAGCCCGAAAAATCACAGACATACAAATTTCGAGTGAATTCGATCGCTTCATGGATTCATAAAAAGTTAATGAATAAGTACAAAATTTTAGCCACCGAAGTTTTTCAGGCTGGGGAACCCAAAAAAAGAGGAAAAGTTTGATTGAAAAGCGAAAATCTAGTAAAATAAAACTCAAAGAGTACATTTTTAAATAATATAGAATTGCCAGTATTTAACATTCAATCACACTCTAGGGCAGCGTAGGCCAAAGACTTGCACGCAGGCAAATGAGCGAAAGAAATTTCACACATACAGAGCTCATTTCCATAAAAAAAGTTCACAATCGATATTGATCATGGTATTTGTATAGGTGGCCCCTGCTGCTCTATACAACAATAACAACATAACTAAGTATGTAGTTTTTAGTGTGTAGTCTCTCTCTCGCGCTCTCTCTCTCTCTCTTCTTTTTATTCTACGGTCATATTTTTAAACAAAAACAACAACAATACCACTACTTAATAATACAGTTAATTCATGTAGTTGCGATCTCTTCGCAGTAAATTATTTGAGTTTATGAGCGAAAGAGAGAAGAAGAGTACAACGAACCACAACAATCTAAAAGGGGACTAAACTTTGTCTTACTCTCGTTCTCTTCTTTTCGCTCTATACATCAATAACAGCACGAAGAAGTATATAGTTTTTTTTATTGTGCCTGTAATCTCTCTCCCGGGCTCTCTCTCTTTAACTTTTA
The DNA here is from genome assembly GCA_963691655.1 of Toxonevra muliebris. NCBI lineage: Eukaryota > Metazoa > Arthropoda > Insecta > Diptera > Pallopteridae > Toxonevra > Toxonevra muliebris. Next base: position 9,602,843 of record OY829329.1, on the reverse strand, counting down.
TTCTATGCTTATATTATTTTTAAACACCAACAACAACACTGCAAATTTTTTTACTCCGTTTGGCGAAAGGGAGAAGAAGGAAGAAGTGTACAGTAAACAACAACAATTTTAAAGGGAATTGAGCTTTGCCTTACTCTCGCTCTCTTCTTTTCGCTCTATGTTTTCATCATTTTTATGCATCAATAACAACACGATTAAGTATATAGTTTTTTAGTGTGCCTGCAATCTCTCTCTCGGGCTCTCTCTCTTCTTTTTATTCTATGGTCGTATTATTTATAAACACCAACAACAAGTTTAGTTTGATATTTCGCAATTTTTATCGAAAAAAAAACAACAACACTGCTACTTAATAATACAGTTAATTGGTGTAGTTGCGATCTTCCGTTCTTCTTTTCACTTTATGGAAAAATGTATATGCAACAAAAACAACAACAACAACGCGAACAAGAATTGTGCTTGTGCTTTTAACCCTTATGTGGTGTCCAATATTATTATTAATTATATATTTCTGAACAGATTTAAAAGCAAAAGACTAAACTTAAACTATGTGAAAAAGCTAATCTAAAAATTTAAATATTTTTAATAATTTAAAATTTTAATATTTGCAATATCCTCTTTATGGATTAAATCTACATAAATCTATATATATATATTTGCAGCGTATTTACAAATGCATCATTCATAATTTTCCGCTTAACAAAACTCTGCACTATACTTCAATTCACATACGAGTTCGCATGTTTCAAAAATAGAAAACAAAACTGAAATACCTTAAAAACGAAAAAGGGGGAAAAAAACAAAACTTCAATAATTCGAACTCTTCCGTTTTGCCGCTCATACTTTGGATCCTCCTCTAACAAAACCAGCACACACACACACACACACACGCACACGCAGTTCTACATACACGCTTATATGTACTATTCCCCCGCTTTCAATTTGTTACCCGCTAACAGTGCCTTGCGGATTTAACGCTATATCTGGCTGCTATGGCGCGCAAGCGACTGCAGGGATTTTGTGGCAATTTCAATACAAATTGGAAATTTTATGGAGAACATTTTTTTTTTATCTTTTTTCTGTTCCTTTCACAGTTACTACATAAACATTCAAACATACATTTTTACCTACATATGCACATATTTGGTTCAATGGTTTTAGTATGAGTACGTTTATGTTTCAACTGTTTCGTTCGATGTTGGTAGCGGTTGGCGATGGCGATGGCAATAGCGACGGCGTAAATCCCAATCCCCAAATGCAATCGTATTTCTGTTCATTTGTTTTCTTTTCTGTTTGTTTTTCTTTTTTTGTTTAATTTGTATTTTTCCCCTCCCCTCCCCTCTTGAAAGAGAGCGATTCTCTCGCCTGTAAAAATACTTAAAAGCTGACTGTGTGTGTGTGTGTTTTTTTTGTTGTTACTTTAGTGTTAGTATTTAAGGCTTGTTGGTGGTCTCGAGGTCAGTGAAGTGTATGTATTGTAGCATATTTTTAGGCATATATGTTTCTGTGTGAGGTTTGTTGTTTAGTGCAGCGTTTAGTATTTGCAATAGTGTTGACCATTTTATTAGTTACAAATGGCGGCTTGTCGTGTATGCTGTGTATAAAGGGATGTACGTGTGTGTGTGTGCAGTGGCGGATCCAGAGGTGGGGTCTAAAGTTTAAACTTATGAGTTTTAATATAATTTCTACAGCGTAACAGTTTATTGTATACACTTGGTCTAAATTTGATTCACATTACGGCCTGAATTTGGTCAGATTTTTGGTCTGAATTTGGTTTAGATTTTGACCTAAGTCTTGACCACAATTTTGCCTGACTTTTGGTTTAAGTTGGGCCTAAATTTGGCCTTAAGTTTTGACTTAAGTTTTTGTTTAAATTTTTGTCTAAATTTGGTCTCAATTTTGTTTTTGAATTTGAATTTTGCTCTCAGAGTTTGGTCAGGTCTTTAGTCCAAGTTTTGGTATGAAATTTGTTTGCATTTGAGGTTGAGCTTTGGTTTAAATTACTACCGAAATTTGGTCTAATTTTTTATCCGAGTTATGGTCTCAGTTTTGGCCTAGGTTAAGGTCAAAATTTTCGTCTAAATCTTGGATTTTTATTTTGAATTTCGGGTTGACTAACGAACTGAATTTGGGTCTAATTTTTGGTCTGAATTTGATTTGTATTTAGGGCTGAGTTGTGACCACAATTTTCATCTGATTTTTGGTTTGAGTTGAGACTTTATTTGGTCATAGTTTTAATTTAAGTTTTTGTTTAAATTTTGGTCTAAAATTGGTCTTAATTTTGTTTTGAATTTGTTCAGAATTTTGATCTGAGTTGGGTCAGGTTTCTGATTTGAGTTTTGTTGAATTGCTATCGAAATTTGGTCTGATTTTTTATCCGAGTTTTAGTCTCAGTTTTGGCCTGAGTTTAGGTCAAAATTTGATCTAAATCTTGTTTTGGTTTTTGTTTCTCAAAATTTGGTCTAAATCTTGTTCTGGATTTTGTTTCTCAAAATTTGGTCTAAATCTTGTTCTGGATTTTATTTCTCAAAATTTGGTCTAAATCTTGTTCTGGATTTTGTTTCTCAAAATTTGGTCTAAATCTTGTTCTGGATTTTGTTTCTCAAAATTTGGTCTAAATCTTGTTCTGGATTTTGTTTTAAATTTCGGGCTGAATTGCGAACTGAAATTGGCTTTAATTCGGGTCTGATTTTTCGGTTTGAACTTGGTCTAAGTTTTGATCTGAATTTTATCGGAATTGCGCCCCGAGTTCGGTCTTATTTTAGATCCTAGTTTTGTCTCAGTTTTAGCCTAAGTTTACGTCAAAATTTGGCCTGAATATTGGTCTGGATTTTGTTTCGAGTTCAATGTAGAATATAGTCTTGAATTTGGGTCCGATTTTTGGTCTAATTTTTTATCTGAATCTTGTTTAAATTTTGATCTGAATTTTGACCTAAACTCGGTCGGGTTTTTGATCCAAATTTATTCTGAATTTTTTGGTGTAAACTTTGCTCCAAGTTTTGGTCTATATTTTTGATTGAATTACTCTTTGAATTGAGTCTGAAATTTCGTATAATTTTTAGTTTGAATTTGGTCTAAGTTTAGTCAGAATTTTGAGGCGAGTTTTTGTCTGATTTTTGGCTGAGTTTTAATCCGAATTCGATTGTCGGAATTTTAGTCTGAGTTTTGGCACAAATTTTGGTCTAAGTTTTGGTATAAATTTTTGGCCTAAATTTGAGTTTGAAATATGATCCGAATTTTGATCTACCTTTGGTTTGAATTTAGTTTGAATTTTTGGTGTGAAGTTTGGCCTGAATTTGATCCCGAATTTTGATCTGAGTTTATTTGATTTTTGATTCGAGTTTTGTTTTGAGTTTTGGTTTGAATTTTGGTGTGAGTTTTTGATTTGAATTTTGCCCGAATTTGGTCTAATTTTTGGCTCGAGTTTTAGTCTGAATTTTGGTTCAAATTTTGATCTGAGTTTTAGTCTAGATTTGAGTTTGAATTGAGGCCTGAATTTTAAATCTTAGTTTTGTTTAAATTTTGATTATAATTCGGTCCCAACTTCGGTTTAGATTTTGTGCTGAGTTTTGGTCTAAATTTTGCCTTGAGTTTTCTTGACTTGAGTTTAGTTTGATTTGATTTTTGATTTGAGTTTAGTCTGAATTTGCTACTGATTGATTGAAGTTGGGACTGAATTTTATTATAGTTCAAGTTCGAATTTGGTATAAGTTTTGGTTTGAGCTTTGGACTAAGTTTTGGTTTGAGGTTTGGTCTTAGTTTTGGTTTGAGTTTTGGTCTAAGTTTTGGTTTGAGCTTTGGTCTAAGTTTTGGTTTGAGTTTTGGTCTAAGTTTCGGTCTAAGTTTTGGTCTAAGTTTTGGTTTGGGTTTTGGTCTAAGTTTTGATCAGAATTATTGCCCGAATTCGGTCTGAGTTTTTTCTCAATTACAGTTTAAGGTTGGTCTAAATTACAAATCTCCATTTGGTTTGAATTGTGATCTGAATTTTGAACTGGTTTATTGCCCAGATCTGAGTTTTGATTTGGAATTTATTCTATCTTCGAACCTGATTCTTGTTTCTGATTTTTGTTTTTATTTCTAGTTTAGTTATTAGCCTGATATTTATCCTCTAATTGAGCAAAGCAAACCCTCCCAAACCCAAATCCTAGATACACCACTGGGTGCATTTATTTTTGCTTATGGAACGGCTACTACGAATCCACGAATGCAAACATGTCTTTGTGTGTGTGAAGCTTTTCATTTACTTAATTTTTGACTTGAAGTGAAATTGAATGAAATATGCGATTTCATATGACGACGGTTCAAAAAAGTAAAAAAAAAGAAAAACTAAAAAAAAACTCAATGAAACTGATGCTGGATCGTGTGTATGAATGAGTTCAATGCATTCGAGTCTTTAAGTAAAGCAGTTGATACAATTCAATTTAATTCAAAATTTTGTAGTATATCAAATTTTATTTGTAGCAATCAATTTTTATTTAAACTTGTCAAAATTCTTGAAAACTTTTAAGAAATCCTAACGATTTCATTTATTTTCTATTTCAACTGATTCCAGCTTCTTCTGTTTATCATTTTATATCTAGTAATTGCTCAATGTGGACACTTTAAGTTGCAAATATTGCATGTTAATTTCAAAAACTGCTGATGACATCGAATGAATGAATGTTAGTGCCGAATGTTTTTCTCTGCCACACATTTGCACTCACTGTGTACATTTAGACATATGTACATAAGACCATATACATATAAGTACATTTATACATAGATACCATACGATGAGTGGCAAAACTTCAATTAAGTTCCAATCAAATTGGGAATTTGCATTTTATTTGTTTTGCGCTTGTACTATAAAGGAGGATGTATGTGTGTATGTATGTATGTATACAAAAGCTACAGAAAGCAGCTAGGATTTTGCTTCTGAATGTGTTTTTAATAAAATGTTGACAATTTTGTTTCTACTTTTACTGTTGATGTTGTTGTTGTTGTTAATAATACCACTGTACCCTTTACGTACCTACTTGTGTGTGTGTATGTGTATGTGTGACCCAAAAAAAAACCTCTTACAAACACAACCACAAATAACCACAAAATGGTTATCATATTGCTTCTAAACTGATAACGTCTCTCACTCTCTCGCTCTCTCTATTTTTCTCTCTTTTTGTGTAAGCTCGTTTGACTGTATATATTTGTGTATGTGTTTGTGTGTGTTTGTATTGTAAGCGCAAAATTTCCGCAATTAGTGTGATATCGATTTTTAATTGAAAATTCCTTTGACTGCAATATCTAACTATGTTCATGTAGATGCGATTTGTTTCTTTTCTCTCCCACTCTCTCTCTCTCTCTCTCTCTATGTTTCTCTTCTCTATCTTTCTATGAGTTTCTCTTCAAACTTGACATAAATCAGACAGGAAATTTTAAATTTCCTTTGACGACACTCTGCCACTTCAACAACTACAACTAAAATTTGCTACTTTCAACACTCGTACATATTTACAAAAACAAAGATAGTCATCCAAAGATTTGTATTCACCAATTTGCAATCGTTTGCCTCTTGTGGTCATTTGCCTAGAATATTTGCCTTGTTGAAGCCATTAAGGTTTTTCTTTAACTCATATTAGCCCAAGTTAAATAAAAAAAAATAAAAAAATTCTAGGACATTTTGTTGTATTTTTTTCTTTGCTTTTGATTTTATTTAATTCGGTCAACAATCGGTTTAATGTTTTTGTTGATGTCGATGACTATTTAATAATAAAACGGGTAGTCTCATTTTATATTTTTTAGCAAAGATTGACAATAAGTTCTGTTAGAAAATAAACGTCGCGGAGACCCTACACACATATTTACCTTGCAAAAGAATGCTCGGAAAAAAGTGTGGGGAGGGGGAAGGGGAGAGGAAAAGAAAGAGGTTTCTAGAGGGCCGAAATGTTAGACCAACCCTCTAGTAACTTTTATCCTAAAATATTTATTCCGAAAAAAATACTTGCCCTATATTAGCATTACTCTGAGAGTAGCTTTCATACAAAGTAAACGTTTCTATGAAATTAGCTCCTACTGCTCTAGGGAGCCCCTAGAGGGATAAAATGTAAGGCCATTATTTTCCCTCTTCTAATTTGTTCCCGAACATACCTACCTCCTATTTTCAACTTTTAACTTTTAATACTTTTAAAACAAAACTTTCATGGGCGCATTAGGCATGGGTAAAAGCACAGAATGTGGTGGAGAGTGAAACACCCAAATTTTTGTTTTACATATGCAATAAACAAAAGAGCGTAAGAGTGTAAACAAACAAATTCAACTCTTACAACAACAACATGAGTTGCACTCTCTCTCTCTCATATTTATGCATTTGCAGTAAAAGAATTTGTTACAAAAACAATATGACTTACAATAACAGTAAACTGGTCTAAAGTCGATCACTCACTTATTTGAGATGAGATTGAGAGCGCCGACGTCACTGCTTGTAATGCAAGAGCACGATTCTCATACAAACAATTTATTCACATAAAAAGCTTTTGCACGAACAATACACACACACTGTCTCTTTCACATATTTGTGTACTTGAACTGAAAGAATTTCTTGCAAAAACTACATCACTAACAATAACAGTAAATTCCTCTGCAGTCAATCACTCGCTAATTTGAGATGAGACTGAGAGAGGCGACGCCTTGGCTCGTATTGCATAGACCCGATCCCCATACAAAAAATGTAATCAAATAAAAAAAACTCTTTGCAAGAACAACACACTCTCTCTCACTCTCATATTTATGCATGTATTTGAACTAAATTTATAGCAAAAACAATATGACTAACAATAACAGCAAATTCCTCTGAAGTCCATCACTCGCTACTTTTACTAGTTTGAGATAAAATTAAGAGAGCCGATGTCTCTGCTTGTATTGCGTGAGCCTGATTCTTATACAAACAATTTATTCATATGAAAAAAATGCGATCACGATGTTGGATTTCTCACTATGATACTCTCTTTCTCGTATATTTAAAAGGAACTAAAAGAATTTCGTAAGAGTTTAAAAAAGCAACAACAAAATGCGAAACAACAATAGATGCGGTATTTACCAGACATCTACCGAAAACAAAGGGGGAAGGGGAGGGAAAGGGGTAAAAAATTCCATATCCAACACAAAAAGTTGAATTTTGTTTTCAATTAAAATAGCAATGCCATTAAAAAGAGTGAGTTAAAATTCTTAAATTCTTGTAGTTGTAGTGAATTTGTTTTCAAGTGATTTTTGTTTTCATTTTATATGGTGGAGATATAAAATAAATTTGTTTGGTAAAAATTAATAGAGGATGGTCTTACATTTTAATCTTCTTAAAGCGAGTTCTGAACAGTTGAGAATAAATTTGTCGATTTTCCTTGCATTTTTTTTTTTTTTTTTTTTTAATTTTGATTTATCCCCACCCCAAACAATATCCCCATTTTTGGGCTCACACATAATTTTTTTTTTCTTAAACCTCATAAAATTAAGGAGTCCAACGTATTGAAATTGAAAAATCTTGAGTTATTCTACAGCTAATGTGCATTAATGGGTTAAATTCAAAGGTGAGCATTTCTTTGAGTAGTTGGTTTATTTATACACACAAAAGTACCAACATACGAGTATGCAGGATCTGTGCCTATATATGTGTGCCAGTGTACCTACATATATTTTTACATATATAAGAGTATATGAGTTTTAGATCACTGAAATTCCTCTAATTTACTTTTGGCATAGCTATGATTTAAGAAGAGGTTTTGAATAAGTACCAAGCAAAGTGAACTGAAAATTTACATACATATGTAAGGTAGTCAAATTTGAGGTAAGAAAAACCACAGGAGAAATCAAAGTTAAATGTGGTTCTAATTTTCTTCATCTGTTTGCCTTATAAATGCACTGCGCCATGAAAATTATTTATTATTGAATAACTCCGCAGCGAATAGCCTTTGAATTTAAACACATTCAGCATCATAAAACAACAATAATAATCCAGAGCTTTCAGCGATATTCAAAGTGAGATATTGAGCGGCCTATTGTATTTTTCATTATTACATAAATGCTAGAAGCACTTGCAGCATGCTGCATATGTATATATGTACAAACAAACACACGCTACCACACATACATATGCATATACATTTAGGCAATATTATTACTAACTCAATCGAATTGTGTGTGAAATATTTTGAATATATGTATGGATGTATTTGTGTATTTAAGTAAGTATGTATGTATGTGTGTGTGTGTGCGTAGGCAATATAGAACAATGTTTAGCATATTTTTCATATGTATATACACTTGACACTATATATTATTAAGGTTCTTGCAAACAGGTAACATAGAAATTTCCCAGTTGAACTTAAGATGATCGTAGGAGTAATCATCGAATGCTCTAAAGCAGCGAAGGTCAAAGCCTTGCACGCAGGCAAATGAGCGAAAGAAATTTCACACGTACAGAGCTTATTTCCATAGCACAAGTGCGCAATCGATCATTGTGTATGTATAGGTGGCCACCGCTGCTCTAAAGCGATTAATCTCTAGTGCAACAGAGCTCTTGCATGTTGTACTCATTTTTAACGCTGTATGTGTTAGGGCATGGAGTACTTGTTTTAACCTCCAAAGAGAGTACCAAAGGGGAACACGACAAGCATGAACACCACTCTCTCTCTCTCTCTCTCTCTCTTTGGTTTTTTAAAATGAACAATAGAGTGGAACTCATTTGCTCTTCAATTACTCTCTCGTCTTTGTTTCGTTATTATTCAATTGAGTGGATTTATAGCTTTGAGTGACAAAAAAATTGTTGTTGATAAAATTACTATATATTGTTATACATTACATATAAGACAAATTTCTAAAAATACTCAAGCAGTTTCTGTTGAACTCACTTTTTATTCTCTTTGCCTAAGATCTCGTTAAGTTCTCATTTCTATTCTCACTACTTAAGCTCTCGTTGAGTTCTCATTTTTCATTCTCTGCCTAAACTCTCGTTAGGTTCTCATTTTTCATTCTCACTGCTTAAGCTCTCGTTAAGTTCTCATTTTTATTTTCACTGCTTAAGCTCTCGTTGAGTTGTTGAAGAGCAATTTACTGTTATTATTAATGGCGTTGTTTTTGTAAAAGCTCACACTTTCTGTTTTCTTGTTATTCGTTAGACAATTACTTGCATATTTGTTATTGTTGCTTTTTAACTTTGAAAAGAGAACGAATTTATCGAAATCTCATTTATTGCTCTGTTAGGAGTATTGAAATCATTGCTCTTTTGAGAAGTACTCACTATTTATGCAACTGAATTGCTCTACACTACATACTTATATGAAAATGAGAGATGACCCCTAACAGTATGCTTCAAATTACAACCAAAAACAAAAAAAAAAAACCAACAATATTATTAAAGCTAAGCGCTAGGGTAGCGACGCGCGCTCTTGCCTGACAAATAACTCATTCAGTATATATGTATGTATGTCTGCCTGGGTGGGTTGCTGCTCGTTTGCTTGCCAATATCTACTACCAGTGTGATGTTGCCTACTTGCTCATTAAAGGCAATTTACTAAATTAACAAATGCTCCCTTAGAGGCACAACAAACGCAACGCAATGCAAACAACCAATGCAACGTTTCAAAGAGTGTAATGTATTGCCTATACCGCATACTGACAGGCAGGCAGGCAGGTAAGTATGATACGCAAATTTTCGTCTCATGTTTTGTATTATCTACATACACGCGAGTATTTTCGTAGGATATACCAGTTAGTTCTCTCTATATATGTGTGTGTGTGTCAGTGTCCGTGTTTATGGCAAGTGTCTAGTTGCAATTGAAGATACATGATGTTGCAGTTAAATCAAAATGAAAATGATGAGCTTGTATGCCAAAACATTAAGTTTAAATGTACTCGAAGGAATGTGATGTGTTTCGGGTTAGTAAACAAATTTAGGGGTGGAAGAGAGACAGCAAGAGAGTGAGAAAGAGAGAGGGAAACAGTAATATAGCGGGTGAAGATCAAATAAATGATATCAGAAAAGTGTATGTCTGCACTTTGCAAAGGTAGCAAGTATATTGGTTTTTGGTTAGAAATGCAATTTACATTTGCATTTACCTTCTGGTGTCTATATGTTTATCTGTGTGTGTGTGTTTATTTGTATGTGTATGTGTGTGTATTGGTCAATGATTTTGATTTGCTAATTGCAATTGTGTTTAAATTTATTTTCAATTAATTTGCCGTAAGATATGCTAAATACATTGATACGCTGGCTATGGAGTAGTGGCAAATTTTGTTATGCTCTGCAATATTCTTGTTATTGCTGTTCATGACGTATGTATGTGTGTATGCATGTATGAGTGATGTGTATTAATGATATTTACATGTATGCCTTATACTTCTTGTTTATGAAGCATTGAATATACATACATATTTGAATATAACCCAAGTGTCAATATTGTTAATGGTATTATGTTAAATTAAGCTAAATAAATGCTATTTAATTTGTTATTATATTGTTGTAATTTAAAATTCTTCTAGCATAGTTTTAGGCTATTGAGAAAATATTAGTTGATAATTAAATTGGTGGGTGTAAAATAATGAAAAATAATGAAAATAGCTTTCAGTATTTATTAATTTCGTTGGCATTTTGGAAAATTACTTCCATTGGCTTGCGGTTTGACTTTGCATTCTGAAAGATGGTATGGTGGTGGGGAATTCTGCATCCACAGTTTTCTTGGTTTATATATGTTAATTATTTTTTTTTTTTAAATATTTGAAAGTGTGTTTAAAATGTTTGAAAGTAAATGAAAATTACAAGTCAATAATGGATTTTTATAAGTTTCGATTTATTTGAAAGCTAATAACATGGAAATATTTTTTCAATTTATTTTTGGAATTTTTCCTCCTCTAGATGCCACTTTAAAAAGGGATCGATTTAAGAAAATATTGAAAAAAGAGTCGATAATAAAGGAGATGGAAACAGTTGTGGCAGAGGGAGGGGGGAGGCGATCATGTGATTTTCATTTATTTTTATTTTCTATTATTTGTTTTATTATTTCAAAATCTAGCACTACAAGATACAAATCTTATTTTAACAGCACTAGAACAATATACAATTTTTTAGCTTAATCTAAAGCTTAAAACTTAAAATTGTCTATTTCATTAAAAAAAAAACTCCATTGTATTATCATTACGACTGCAAAATTTCGTGCGGCTAAAAGCATCTTTTCGATTTTATTTTGAGTTTTCAAAACTTATATGGAAAGCAGTCCAGTTAAGAATTACAAAAACTGCTTTCATTTTCAAAATTAAATTTAATACTTCAGCTAATTTTTGCAATTTTATTTAACAATGTTATGAAAAAGTTGGTTTTAAAAATCATTTGCTCTTCCCCTGTCCCCTTGCTCAGCCTCTTTGCCATTATCTCGTTGCTTAAAGCGAATGCAAAAACCAACGAGTGCCGCTCTCCCTTTTCCTTTTTTTTTATATGAAGTTTTTCGCTTCTTACATATATTCGCTCCTAAGTTGAGAGAGAGTAAAAACTTCATATAAAAAAAAAAAGAAGAAAAAAGAGAGTGCGGCACTCGGCTGCTCAATCCGGCATTTACTCTTTTCATAACGTCGCCTGAGAATTGATTTAGCGTATAGGCATAGGAATACTTATACACATACGCCAAATCAATTCTCAGGCGACGATAAGTTTAACCAATTCTAACACGCTATCTGGTGGTGAAAAAATTCAATGCAATTTAGCTTAAAATTGCTCACTTAATAGCTTTTCAAATAAATGGAAATTCACAAAGATCCGCTAAAGCTTCATTCTTTTTTTATTAAGATAAAAAATGCAAAGCACAAAAAGCTCTTATAAATTGAGAGCGTAAAAGCTTCATGTATAAAAAAAAACAACAAAAAGAGAGTATGATACTCGGTTGTTGAATTCGCCTTGATATTTGAGCTGCATTACGAATACGCGCGACAACTCTCTCATTTTTTTTGTTTTTGTTTTTTTTTTGTTTTTGAAACTCGTTTCTCTTTCTTAACGCAAAAACACAATCGGGTGAATAATATCAGAAAAAAAACAACGAATTCGCTCTTTGGCTTTCTTGATCTCATACTTTTCAAAACAACTCTCTCTTTACCGATTTGCTATATATTGTCAATCTCTCTCTCTCTCTTAACTTCCATCTCTCACAAGTTCGAAGTTTCCTCTCTTTCGCTCTTCTACATTCACATTCAACTAATTCCCAGATGCAGAAGTTTCTTTTAATTTACTACATAGAAATGAGATTTTCTAGAGCAAATTTTAAATAAAAATTGTCTTAAAATTATAATTGTTGCCCTCAAAAGTAACAATTTTCTTCAAAATATGTTATTTTCTTACAACCATTTTTTACCCCACAAAATTTAATCACAATTACTGCATCTGAAAAAATTAAATAAATATTTTGTTTAAAAGAAAAACTTCTTTTTAACTGCAAAGAGGAATAAAAGAAGAAAACTATGCAAAAAAACAAAAACCCCAAGAAGTATGCAATAATTCTTTAATCATTCGAATTTCATCTTTTGGTTTTTAACTTCGTGTTTTCACATTTTCTTCTCTTCTTCTTCTTCTTCTTCTTGTTCATTCTGTTGCATTCATTTGTTGTGGTATTTTTTTTTTTGTTTTTTATTATAACTCAATCCCACAATGAGGTTTACAAAATTTTCCTAACTATTACTTGCAATAATTGTTGTAATTATTATCATTATTATTGTTGTAGTTGTTGTTGTTGTTGTGTATAATTGTTGTACCCTCACCACAATAATTGTTGTTTTATTTGTTCATTTGTTATATTCTCTGTGTTATTTGTATGTGTGTGTGTGTGTAAACTATTTATTAACACAATTACAAAATAATCACATTGAATTTATGATGCTTTTTTATTACTACTAAATTTTGTATTTGTTTTGTGTTTAGGTATTGTGTTTATGTTATGTTACGTTTTTTTTTTTAAATCAATAAAATGGATTATGTATGTATTTACGTGTATTTATATAAATACCTATGTGCAAGAGTGGATTCAAAATATGTGGGTTTCAATCCTTTGGTCATTTTAATTTTTTTTTTTAATCATGACCAACAATCAAATTGTACGAGATTTCCTTGGTAATACGGGAAGAGGTAAGAGAGTAAGGGGGAGCGGAGTGTCCCGAAGAACTGAAGAAAAGCAATACACTTTTTAAATGCTTCCTGAAGTGAGACGTTACGGGAGAATGATATTTCGAACCTCAGAAGTTTAACTTCGTATTTGCTGTTTAAATGAAGCAGAGGTGAAAAGAACCAAAAGAGAATGCAGTTATGCAAAGAAAAAGAGAGAGAGAGAGAGCAAGAGATAAGAATACAATTTTTACTGTAATGTGCAGCTCTCTCAAATGCGTTCTTTGGTGAGAATAGTTTGTTGTTGTTGTTGTAAAATATTACGAAGCATTTCGCCGTAACTGCATATTTAGGCAAAAATGTCAGAGATGCTTTGATTGCAAATTTTCATTGTATGTATGTGTAATTAAGCATGTATGAGTTAACGAAGTAGTTGAACTCGTTGAGATTTGTTATATGTCAACGAGTTCGCTGAGCACGCTCTCATCGAATACGTTGTTTACAATTCAGAAATGAAAAATTCGTATGTTCTCTTTTCATATTTTCGCTGAAATATGTAGCGGGCCTTGGAGTGTTTTTTTTTTCATTGAGAGATATCACTCTTGAAGATATCTTGTTCATTTTGCAGGTATTTCCATCGAAAGTCTCTGACTATTTGTTTTTTTTTTATTTTAATTTTAATTCTGATATCTTTCAACTTAATAAGACTTAAGTTTCTTAATGAAATTTCACTTGAAAATCTTTCACATTAAAAGCTTTTTAGCAATTTTCCTAATTGACTGCATAACATTGTGAAATTTATAATGAATACACATACTTATGCAAGGTACATAATACATATATATAACATAGATATATTTATATGTTAGGTAATGTTTGAAGATATGATTGCATTTTGCATGAATAATTTCATTTCTATTGTTAGTATTGCAGTAATTAAAATAAGTTTATTCAAATTAAATGCAATAAAATAATATTTATTTATTTATTCAATTAAAAAAATTGGCTGCATATGTATATTTACTTTTGTATTTCTCTCGCCGCCGAACTAATTTACATTAAATATTATAAAGTGAGCAATTATAAATATAAAGAAATCAAATTGTTGGTGGTTTAAAATGACATAACGCAGTCAACAACATATTAAACAACAAAATAATAATAATTATAACAACAACAACAACAGCAATAACAGTAGCAGTACCACCAACATTAACATCAATACAAATGAAAACAACAAATACAATAATTACTGAAGCATATTTAATAGTAAATAATTAAAAATGCACAAATTCACGTTCATATGTACTTATATATATACATATATATGCAATGTATCCCAGTAGAAAAATTATGAGAGAGTTTAGAACTCATGTTTGAATTCAGAACTGAAATCAGAAATCAATAACTATTTTTAGGTTTATTTTTCTTAATCAAAGCTGAACTCAAGGCGAAAGAGAGTTATCTTTCATGTAATTGGAGGGTAGTTTACAATTTAATTGGTAAATTCTAAACTCCCCTTCTCTTCTGATAAGAATCGCTTGAATTTCGATCGTTGGCCAAGAAACAAAAAACAAATTTTAAAGGGACGAAAAAATTATTAAACAATCGTTAAGAAATCTTTTTGTTTTTCTGATGGCCTATTTAATAATAATAATGAAAAATTAATTAATATTTTTAGCAGCAGTTTTGAGGCCTGGACTCAGTCTTGAACCGACATCACTTTTTCTACTGGGATATTAAGCATATTTTAATGTATTTGTATGGATATGTAGTATGTATCTTTGTGTATGTGTTTATGAATGTATTATGCACTACATATGCATGTATTAAACTTAATTGCTGAAAAAACGCCAAAACCGGTTTTATTAATATATTTTTAAATATACGGGTAAATATTCCTATATATTTGAACGTATTTATATATGTATATATATACCCAGTTGCACAAATAGTGAGAACTTCTCAAAAGAGCAATGATTTCAATATTCGAAAGGGAGTAATAAACGAGACATCGATAAATTCGTTCTCTTTTCAAACCTGAGAAACAACAATAACAAATCTAATTATTTAACGATTAACAATAAAACAGAAAGTGTGGATGGAATTTTACAAAAACAATGCCACTAATAATAACAGTAAATTTGTCTTGTTGTCGAAACACAACGAGAGTTTAGGCAGAGAGAACAAAAATGAGAACTTAACGAAAGAAACTTCAAAATGAGAACACAACGAGAGTTTAGGCAGAGAGAATAAAAATGAGAACTTAACGAAAGAAACTTAAAAATGAGAACACAATGAGAGTTTAGGCAGAGAGAATAAAAATGAGAACTTAACGAAAGCTTAGGAAGAAAATTAAAATTGAGAACTCAATAAGAGCTCAGGCAGAGAGAATAAAAAGTGAGTACAACAGGAACTGTTTATGTGTTTTAAGAAGTTTCTTATTGTATATATGTAATGCATAATAATACATTGTAATATTATTATGCATGTACATTAGACCGTACCAGAAGAAAAAAATTGCGCCGCACACCTTCGAATCAAATTTATTTGTGCAAGGCAATTTTGAAAATTTTTCTTTTTTTTTAACCGAACGTAGGAATCGCCTTTGTAAATTTTTCGTTATATCTTCGGCATTTACAGTTGGATCTTAAAGTATGATATATCGATGTTCTTGTCTCAGGAAGACTAATTTTTTTGTTTCAAAAGTCATTGACCTCAAGTATCCCGTTCTAGTATTAACCTATCAGATCTCAGTTCTTACCACCCTAATGCACCACCTTAATGTCAGAAAATTAAAGCTCCCAAACTTTAAACTTTTGTTAAAAAACGTAGGGGTCGCCTTTTTAAATTCGTCATATCTTTGGCATTTATAGTCGGATCTTAAAGTATGATATATCGAAGTTTTTGTCTCAAAGAGACCAGCTTTTTTGTTTCAAAAGTCATTGACCTCAAGTTCCCTCTTCTAGTACTAATCCATTGCTCGCTTTAGAGCTCTTGATGATTACTCCTAAGCTCAACTGGGTATGTGTGAGTGTGAACACATTTACCCGTATGAGTTTTTGTGTAAATGCATTTATTTTCCAATATTTTAATAAATCTTGCAATATGCTTTTTATTAATTTTATTTCAAATATAAAAGCTATTTTATAACGCAAACTTAAGTGAATTTAATTGCACGCTACTAATTTCAATTGCACTTAAAAAAAAAGAAAAAAATTAGATTTATTGTTCTAGGTATTTTTCAGAAAGACTCAAAAATTTCATGTCTAATTCAAAGTTTTGAGTTGCTAACAACTTGTGGTCGCATTCTATAT
Source organism: Toxonevra muliebris (assembly GCA_963691655.1). NCBI lineage: Eukaryota > Metazoa > Arthropoda > Insecta > Diptera > Pallopteridae > Toxonevra > Toxonevra muliebris. Next base: position 9,586,424 of record OY829329.1, on the reverse strand, counting down.
GAGTTAAGCTGCGATTAACTTGACAGAAAATTGATTCCCACACGGTAAGTACAAAGTAGATTACCTCAAAGTTCCCCAGCAGCTTATTGATCTCAGCTGGTGTATAAAGATTTAACTTCAAACAACTATGAACACACTAATACTTCATATAGCGTACCACATTTGAATTTTCCGACGAGAGAGGGGGAAAAAAATAATTATAAATATTCCACAATATTGTTAACCACAAATTGTAAGTGTCCAGCTGTGGCATTTGCAGTATGTGTAACCTTTACAGTCGCTACTAACTTCTCTCAAACGAGGCACACATATATAGCTGGTGTAAAAGATTATACAAATATGAATGTATACACATATATACATATAAACACACACACACAAACAACCATATATATACATAGGTATATATATATATTGCCACATATTTACGCGTAAATAATATTGCATGCCACAAATTATTTTCAATATTTAATATGAGCCAATGAATTTTTTGCACTCAAATTACATTTTCATTGCGGCTATTTTAAAATGACATTTAAATTTCTGAATTTTGTTTAAATAATTGTGGGAAAAATTTTCGTTTTGGTTTTGTGTAAATTTAAGTAAATCTTCTTTCTCATTTTTTGTTTTCTTTTTTTTTTTTTTTTGGTATAAATAATATTAAATTAAATTGTATAAAATAATATCAAAACTTTTTTCTTCAATTTTCGTTTTTAATTGCCACATTTTACTTTAATTTGTAGAAATCTACTACTTTTTTGTTGTTGTTTTTTTTTCTTTTTTTGCATGTGTCTTTATATCTGTGGCTTATACATAATTGTGATTTATTTACTGCAGCAAAAGAAGAAACCAAAAGTACAAAAAAAAACAACAAAAATTAAGTGTGTTTATTTTTTTTTTTTATATAATTTGTCCGCTTTTTTATTGTTGTTTCAACAATAAACAGTTTTTGTTTTTGTGTTTTTTTTTTCAGCCAATTAAAAAGGTTGTTCACTTAAATTTACAGCAATTAGGAGAAGAGGTTTACTGGTCAGAGTGTCACACACACACAACTAAAATGAACAAAAATATGACAAAGGTTCTTTGGGGAAAGTTGTCCTTGTTGCGTTTGAATTAAATTTTGTTGAAAAACTTTTTAGGTGAATTTTATACAAGAAATTAAAGAAATATCAATATAATATATTTTGCAGTGTAAAATTAAAATTGCAAATGAGTCAGGATAAACTCTGAAGACAATTCCGTTTAGTGTTATCCAATTACTTTCAAAAGTCATTGATTAATGATTACCAAATTACAACAAAAAAAGCTACTAATTTTTAATGAGTACTGATCCTCTCTTGATGACTATGTGTAAGCAGAATTTTCTATAACCTCGCGTCCATATCAAAAATATAATAAATGAGAGCATCACCAGCTCTCTCTTTCATTTCTTTAATTTTTTTTTCTATGAAGAGACTCAATACAATTAAAATCTTTGTTTACATTTCGTTTGTTAAAGTCTTTACAACAACAAAGCAGTGTGTTGTTATTGCCTTATTGTATTTGTTGTAATGCTAATCTGTACTCACTAATTACATTTCTTACCTAGAGATATGAGAGAAACCGATGAAGAGATTCATTTCACACTAACACAAACTAATATAAAACGTTAAACTTGAGAGAGTATAGAATTGTTTTTGTACTATTGAGAAGAACTGAGCAAATTTACACTAACAAAGTAAGAGTGTACACATATTTGTATATGTATATGTGTATATATTTGCAAAATGAGCAATGAGTGTACAGTAAAATAAAAATTATTCCGTTATTTCTGTTCAAACAACAAAAGTAATAAGGTTGTTGTTTTTTTTCTATTGGTATATTTTTGTACAAACAAAAGAACTTGCTACGGTCAAAATTAAGAGTGCGTTTAGTTTTTTTTAGAAATGAAATGAAATGATTACGATTTTATATGCTTATATATTTTATATAATTATGTAAATATTTTATGAAAGATTCGATCAATTCAGATGACAATTAACATATAAATGAAACTGTTTAAGACACTATGCTAAATTTCTGCCACGTAGAGATCTCCAAGAGGAGAAATATTAAAAAAAGGGACCCGAAAAAATAATCGGGTACAAATCGGCCATGAAAATCCCCAAAAATAAAATGTAAAAATTTAAAAAAAAAAAAACAAAACAGGAAATCAGATAAAAAATTTGACCAAAATCCAGACCAAAAGTAAAACTAAAATTCGAGCCAAAACTCAAACCAAAAGTAGGTAATAAATCAGATCAAAATTCAGATTAAAATTCAGTTTAAAACTCAGATTAAAATTCAGTTTAAAACTTAGATTAAAATTCAGTTTAAAACTCAGATTAAAATTCAGTTTAAAACTCAAATGAAAAATCAGACCAAAGCTCTGACCCAAATTAGGAACAATCACTGACCAAAATTAAAACCATAACTTAGACTCAGTTTATCCGACTTGAGGTCAACCGACCTAGGCGACCTACTTAATTTCATAACAAAGTCTAATTGGTTGAACTAATTTTCAAGTTCTAAAGAGGGTGGATGAAACACCCAAGTGGTAAACAACGGGCCATATTTAGCCTAAGTGTGTCCTGACGGACAGCCACTGAACCTAACCTAGACCCAGTTTAGACTAAAAATGAGACCGAAATTCAGACCAAAATTCAGACCAAAATTCAGTTCAAAAAAAAAAAAAAATTCCAATTCAGATGAAAAATTAAACCAAAATTCCAGCTATAAACCTAATAGAAACTCAGACCATACTTGAGCTCTAATTTTGAAGCATTAACAGGCCAAAACTAAGATTAAAATTCAAACCACGACCAGACCAAACTCAATCCAATATTCGGACAAAAAAAATTCTGATTAAAATTCAGTTCTAAATTAAAACCAAAACTCAAATAAAAATTCAGAATAAAAGCAAACCAAATTTAAACCAAAATTGAGACCAAAAATTCCTCCGAAATTTAAACTTAAAATAAAACTAAAAAATACAAAAAACTCAGTTTGAAGTTAGATTCAATATTCAGATTAAAAATTGAGACCAAAAATTCGTCCGAAATTTAAACTTAAAATAAAACTAAAAAATACAAAAAACTCAGTTTGAAATTAGATTCAATATTCAGATTAAAAATTAGATTAAAGTTGAGCCCCAAAATAAATTGAAATCAAAAGCCAAAGCAAAATTCAGATCAAAAGTCAGACTAAAAATCAAACTAAAAACAGACTAGAACTCAGTCTTAAATTAGGGCCAATAACAAACAAAGATTCAGTTCAAAATTCACACTAAAAATTAGATCAAAATGTAGAACCAGTTCAGATCAAAAATCATACTGAAATTTACGCGAAATTCAGACCTAAAGTTCAGTTCAAAATTCTGACCAGACCAAAAATTAAACAAAGTTTAAAACCAACTTTGAAATCTTCTACACAGAATTTTAACCTTAGGGGTAGCAGGGATGTAGGGGAGAGGGGATGGGTGAGCTCTATAAGCTCTAAAGCCTTCTTTTGGACTCGCTTTTTGTTAAATATTTTTCTTCTTCTTTCTAGTCTTGGGATATAAATTTCTTTAACCCACTAATGTCTGATGCCATTTGGCACCTTGTCGCTGAGCCAGGTTTAAAAACAATTTTTTTTTCAAATTACTTTCTTTTTTGGGTTTCTTAATGGGTAAAATATAAATATAATCATGAAAACTGTTGTTCAGTTGCGATAAATTTCACAAATTCAGTTCCGAATAGGTTAAAAAAGGTTCTCAGTTCAAACCATTCTAATTTTAACAACATTTTATTGATGTCAAACAGAAATCATAAAAACCATAAAGAAAGATAACAAAAATTAGTTATTATTATTATTATTACTTGTAATAATAAATCAAAATGATGAGCACTTAACTTTAAATTTTAGCAAGCGCAATTTCCACAACATTCGCCACAACGTTTATGCATAAATTTCCAATTAAAAAGTAAAATGACTTGCCACTTACTTATTACCTGATACACTTGCTACTTGCTTTATATGTATGTATGTTGTTTTTTTAATAACCTTTTTTAATATGAAAAATGTTTTTACTGAACACATTAATATGCATCAGTGGGAAATTTATGTATGTATATGCTGCCAAGTAAACGCAAACCGACATTTCATAATAAACCAAACATTTTATATTATGCAATATTGCTTCTTCTTCTTCTTCCTCTTTCCCTCACGTAGCAATTGCTTACTCATCAATTCATCAGCAAAGAAGCAGCAAAGTAGACGAAAGAAGATGATGATGATGAAGAAGAGAAATATTAAAAAATTTTAATAAGTTCCACACAAGTGTAAAAAATTTATATAACGCTAATTTCTTAAGCGTAAAAATGTGGTTTTCTTGCAAATGTCACGTTGTCAGCAGCTCATCAAGCTGGGTGTAGTAAAAAAATAATTCATACATAAATGCACACAAATGCAAATATACATATGTATATATATACACTTATAAAAATAGACTGCACATATACATATATAAGTAAGAGTATGTTTGTGGTTGTGTGTGTGTAAACTCAAGGCAAATTTTGCCGTTAATAAGGTGCAAACCACAAAAATTGCCAGAGAGAGGTATAAAGAGAGAGTGAGAGGCGAGAGAGACCCAAAGAGAGAGAGAGAGAGAGAGAGTAAAAACCATGAGAAAAAAAAAGGAAAAGAAAATATGGCAGCATGAAGAAAAATGGAAAATTGAAAAGCGCATTACACATATACACATATAAACGCATAGACATGTATGTGTGTATGTATATGTACGAAAAATACGAAGCTTATATAATCCACAACATGCACTTAGGAAATCAAGTGTCACGTAATGCAAAAATCTGCATATGTATATGTGTGTATGGCATGTGATATATTTCATTTTATATACATGCTTGTATGTGTTTGTACGAGAGAGAGAATTTTTTGTATGTCTATATATATTTATATGTGTGTCTGTGTTTGTATATGAGCAACATTTCTAATTATCTGACGGATTAGCTAAATTGGTAACAAGTGCACTTCCTGCTCACTTCACTGCACAACTTCCGGCTACAAATTTTACTACTCATAGTAAAAGCAGCAGCAGTAGTGGTAGTAGCTAACGAAGAAGAAGCCTATTTGTAACCCATACACACACACACACAAACACATATATACACGTTCACATGTTAGCTTATGCACACATGCATCAGCTGCCACTGTAATTACATACAAACATAAATTTTGCACTTTAAACGCAGCAGCGCGCAATAGTGACAGAGGTAGCGGCAAACATTGTGGTTGCGAATTTTAACCCGAACCCTGCCGCCCCGCCCTTAAAATCAGTGTAGAGGTGTTGATAGAGGAAGAGTATGTAAGTATGTATGTTTGTGTTAGGCTTGTTAGTTATGTAGTTGTTGTCGTATTTAAAATTTGTTTCAGTTTGTTGTTGTTGTTACTCTAGGATTTTGCTGTATTTTGTTACTTTATTTTTTGTTTTTGGTACTTTTATATATATATATATATATATAGGATTGCATGATGATGTGAATGAGGATGAGGATGATGCATTTTATTCCTACTGCATAAAGAATTTAAATTTATTTTGGTACTTCACTTGCACATAGACATTAAGTTGTGAAAGGCGTATATGTAGTGCCTATTTTTAGGTGCCACTGCTGCCATTCAATGCAGTCAGTCAGTATGTTTTATGCTAAGTGATTTTGTGGCTAATGTAAAATTTTCTGACTGCTTCAATCAACTTTGCTTTTAATAAGTCTTGATTTTTTTTCCATACCCTTATTTAAATATGTTGCTATAAATCAAACAAAATTAAATTGAAATTAAAAGTATGCCTAAGTGTATGCTTTGAAACTGTTGCAATATTACGAAAGGTTTATTATTTATTTAGCAATTTGTGGTTTTAGAAATGAAGCTTTATTAAAATTTTGGTAATTTGGAAACTTTCTAGTTGTTAGGAATAGTTCAGCATTTATATTCTAATGCAAAAATATTCAATATCTAAGAAAAATAACAGTTTTCTAAATCAATTGCAGGAAACAAAAATTACCTGGCTGTTGGTGACTTGAACGCTACATTTTTTGCATGAGTTCATCAGCAGTCGAGTATCGAAAAAGTTTGGAAAGTAAAAAAAAAAAAATCATTTTATTTCTGATTGCCTTTCAGCATGACCGATCTTAGTCATAACTAGCGAAGATGAGAGAATATGCAAGAAAACAATTTTTATCTTTTTTTGTTGTCTTTGAGTTTTATAATTTCTGTTTGTATGAAAGAAAATTACGGAAATACCTAACAAATTTAAAAATCCAATCCAAAACCAAAAAAAAATTTTTAACTGTAGATCAAAAATTCAATGTCTGTAGGCACTCGTGAAAGGCAGACGTGAAACTTTGTGGTTTATTTGAAAATTACTAGAAAACATTTAAAATGCTTGGTTTTCACTATGCCATATTCTCTGCCAAAGAGAGAGAAAGAGAGAATTTCCTATATGAAATGTGCCAACATGTTGGCAAATTTGATTGAATTTGACGTATGAAAAAACCAGGCATTACACATTCTGCAGAAGTTTTTATAGTCTTCTTCTCTGCTGTTGTTGTTGTTGTTGCTTTTCCTCTGTTGATACTCTCTACACCTATCGACACAAACACGACGTAGTACACGTTTATAACACAAGAGAGAGAGAGAGAGAGAGAGAGAGAGAGAGTGAGAGAAAGTTCAGCTATATACAATCAAGCAGAGGCATCTCAGTCGGCTCTCTCACTAATACACATGCGATTTTTAACATGACCGTTGTTGTTGCTGAAGCTTTTGCACTCTTCCTCTTTTTATTTTTTTAAGCTTTTTTGCTGTTGATACTATCTACACTTATCGATACAAATACACGCATATAACATATGAGAGGAAAGTCCAGCTGCAAGCAATCAAGCTCTCTCACTAAAGCTCTCTCAATATTAAACAAAAATTACAACTACAATTGCAAGAAGTCGACTCTCTGCTTGATTGTATGTAGCCGATCCCGATATGAACTCGTTCGCTAAACACTAACAACAACATGCATAACTTGGTTTCTTATTAGTTTCGTTTGAGTGCAATGAAAGCTCGTTTCCCCGCTAAAGAAGTTTCATTTCAAAAAGTTTTTCGTGCATATTTTCATTTGCTCTAGCTATCACTTTTGGTGTTGATTTTACAATTTTTTTAATTCACTTTCTTCTACTTTAGTACAGATTATTCTAATATACATCAATTGAAGGGGTGTAGATTGTTGAGGAGGTAGGCGGCCATCCTGGCCCTTTTTTTTCGTCTTTGGAACGTGAAAATCTTTATAGATACTTCTACGGTTTTGTCTCCTTGGTCTCCTTCTACTCTCCCCGCTGGCTATCTTAGGCCTATTGTGATGTTATTGAAGGGGTTGTTAGTCAAAAGGGTCTAAGTGCTAAATTTTTTTTTTCGAGATGATAAATTTTTGCGCACATATTTGTCAAAGGGTTTTAAGTTTTATCTATTAAAAGCAAATAACAAACAATATACGAGAATGTTTGCTGGGGTCTAATTACTACTACTACTAATTACAGCTGTTTTATTCACATTTTTTGTTATATTCCCGTTCAATGTTTTTGGTACTTAGACGCTTTAGACTTACACCCTTTCAATTTCAGCTCGATTTTTTTCTACTTGAATTTAGATTCTTGTTTTCGAACATAGTTTCTGCTTCTTCTATTCAAATTCAATATGGATTTTTCTACTTTAATCAAGTCATACCTACTTCAGTTCGGCTTTCCTACTTCAGTAGAGTACTATTTCTGCTTTACCCTTCTACTTCAGTACTTTAGACCCTTTTACCACAGCTCAGTCCCTTCAATTTCAATTCAGTCCCTTTTACTTTAGCATAGTCTCTTCTATTTCAGTTCAGTGTGTTCAACTCTTGGTCAGTACTTTCTTTTTCAGTCTAGACTATTCTACTTCAGTTCAGATTCTTCTATCACAGTCCAGATTTTTCTGCTGCAGTTCGGTCTTTCTATATCAGAAAAGTCTCTCTGCTTCAATCCAGTCTCTTATTCCGGTTCAGTCCTTCTACTTCAGTGCAGGCTGCCACTCTGCCGTTAGTTCAGTGATTTTTACTTCAGTTCCTTTTACCTCACTCCAGATCTTTCTACTGCTGTTCTGATCCTTTCTAGTTCATTATCTTCCACTTCTGTTTAGTTCCTTCTACTTGAGGTCAGATTCTTCTACTTCATTCTAGTCTTCATTTCTACTTCAGTTCAGTCTATTCTACTGTTTACAGTCTATACTGCAGTTTCATAACTTTAGTCCAGTTTTTACTTTCATCCAGTCTTTCTACTTCAGCCCAGACCCTCTACATCAGTTCACTTCCTTCTACTTCAGCTCAGTCCCGTTCACTTCAGCTCATTCCTTTCGACTTCAGTTCATTATCTTCAACTTCAAGTCAGTTCTTCTAAATTTGTCTAATTCTTGTGCTTCAGTTCAGTCGCTGTACCTTAGTCGAGCCATTCTACTTCAGATTTCCCCCTTCTATTCCAGTAAAATCTCTCTACTTCTAAAAATTCATGCATTTCACTTTCATTCCAAAAAAATAATCAAATTTACTATTCATGCCAACTCATTGTTTGAACACATACAGTCAAGTGAGAAACAGAAGAACAGAAGGAAAACGAAAAAAAAAAACCGATAATAATAAAAAATTTAAATATGAGCAGGGAAAAAATAAAAAAGCAAACAGTTAATAGAAAAAAATCTGCGAAATATGGCAAAAGACAAGAAGAGTCAAAATGAAAGAAAAAGAAACACTAAAAAAAATATAAAACAAACAAAAAAAAAAACAAAAAAAAAAAAGAATTAAAAAAAAAACTTGGCGTAAAATAGAAAAATTTAAAACAAATGATTTTAATGAACTTTTAAAAATTGCACACACCAAAAAAAAAACAAAAAAAAAAAAATACTGCATACTTTTATGCAACTTTGATAATTAACGCAATTGTTAGCGAATTTGTGTGCGGACACAATGAATGAAAATAAAAAGCAAAGAAAACAAAAAAAGAAAAACGACTATGTTCCACAAGCTTGTTTTGCTCGCTTGTAAATCGTTTAGAAAAAAATTTATACCTCCTAGTAAATGAATTGCATCGTTTTCTGCATTGTTGTAGTGTCGCCTAAATGTAGGCAACAGTATTTTCTACATGCCACCATGCGAATGCACCACAAGAGAGCACAAATAAATTCAAATAAAAATACCAGAAGTCTGCAGTCTTTGTGCGAGTGTGTGTACGTGGTACACTTGAGCTTAATTTATTTGCATTGTATGCTGCAAATGAAATGGTCAATAGTCTGTTATTTTGTCAATGTATGTGTGTATATAGACATATGTATGTGCAGTAAGTTTAATACTGGCATAAGAATAAATGACTAAACACCAACATAGGATGGTACTAGTGCTAAAATAACAATGCAACTTAAAGGATTATCCGGCATGCACACTTACATACATACATACATAAATACATATTTACTGATATATGTCTGTATCTATAGTCACACATCTGCAGATGAACATCTCACAATCAATGAAGAAACAAAAATCTGCTATACATATCTTTATATGTTTGAATTGTGTTGTGTTCATTGAGTTTGTGTGGTTGAAATGTGAAATGATTTAAGCCTATGAAAAATTTCCAATTAGAACTTTTTCAAAACATGAACGGGAACCAGAATGAAATGACAATTTTATTGACTCTGCAAAAACTACAAAACAACATGGGTGAAATGTTAAGAAAAAAATCATTAAATTCAATGGGTGAAATATTTTTGAGTTACTTGTTGAACTTCGCCAAAAAGTATACTATAAAAAAAATTATATTTTCTTGTCACTACTGCAATAATTCGTAGAAATTGTGCCAAAGTGTCTTGATTTCTTTTAATGAATTCCCAATTTTAATGACTTAAATTCAGTGCACTATATATACAATTTCTAATGTAAGTAAATCACCATCTCCATTCGTTTTAAGTTACTGACAATAATAAGTAAATATTGGAGCGATCTGTCATGATGATCCAAAAACTAAATCCATTCAGATTGTTAACCCATTAATGATGAGCGGCAACCAAAGTAGAAGAAAGCAACTTGAGAAAAAAATTGTTTTTGAACCTGTCTCAGGAACGGGTCAGCGACAAGGTGCCATATGGCAACTCTAAGCATTACTGGGTTAACCGTTTGTTTTAGACACTGCCAAACCAACCAAGCGTGGCCAAACTCTTCGGTTTTTTTTTTTTTTTAAGAGAAATACAGCTTCAACTTGGGTCTAGATATCTCTAACTCAGAGCTGTTAAACTGAATTCAGGCTTCTCTGATTTAGATCTAAACTCAAGCCTTTCGGACTTAACGTTGTAATTAAACCACTCAGAGATAAACCTGATTCTATGCCTTCGTGACTTATGCCTGGTTTTCACTATGTAGAATTTAACCAAATTTGCCAGCGTGTTGACAAATTTCATATGGGAAATTCTCTCTTTTTCTTTCTTTGACGACAAATATGATATAGTGAAAACCAATCATTAGATCAGAATACATATTTGCTACGCCATGCCTCAGAGTATGAACTCGATTGAGGCGACAGCTGCAGATGACTAGAAAGTCGCCCACAATCAAGACGACAAGGGTAGGTGATTGTTTTGGGATTTCAAAATAGAAATTTATGTGTATAAAAACCAAAAACTTTGAAATTTATTAATTTTTCTACCGAAAAATTTGCAGCATTTAAATTTTTTTTTTTCGAAAGTATTGCAGAACAATTCTTACTAATGAGAGAAAACATTGTGTTATTAAAAAATGGAAGAAATTCTCTTTAGGCAACGCGTTTTGTTGTATTTCGAAGAGTTGACTTCATGATTTCATACTTTTTTTTTTCTTTTTCCTCATAAAGTTAGAGCATAAAAAAAAATCGTCGTCACTGTCGCCCCAATTATGTTTGTTGTCTTGAATCTGAATTCAAGCCTCTCAAAAAAAAAACTGTTAAATGAAGTCGCTCTGCTCCACATAGATCTCTCCTGCTTAGATTTGAATGAAGAGTTAACAACAACAACAATACAATACAAACAAAGGAGACAGCAAAAAAAAAAAAAACCGCAAGCAAATAAATTAAGTATGAGAGCGTGAGAGCATTCTCATTTACATATCAACACAGGCCTCACCTACTTACATTCAAATGAAGAGCTTACGGAAAGTAACAACAACAACAATACAATACAGACTATGGCAACTTTTACAAACACCGTTTTCTCTCACCGATTTTTCGTTGGTTTGCGAGGGTGGGAAGATGAAAGTAAACGAGTCAAAATCAGTTGTACCAACAATTTTACAACGATTTTTGACGTTTGCCTTTTGTATCTCTGTTCCACTCATGCAAAACGAATAAAAAAACGAAGTAATAGAAATACAAAATCGGTCGGTTGAAATCGTTGTGTAGAAAAGCTCTTGACGATGGAACAATATAATAAAAGAAAATATGTAAAAATCGAGGAGAAAAATCAAGCACAAATTTGTGTGTGTAAAAGCAGATAAAGGAGACGCTAAAGTGACGGCGAAAAAACCAGCGAGTAAATAAATAAATTAAGTATGAGAGCATGAGAGCGTTCTCATTTGTAACTCCTCTCAAAGTTTCAATGGATCATGGCAGAATAATAGAGATAGCCGCATTCAACATGTCGCTCTCATTTTCGTTCTAGACTCTACTCTCAAATCAAAAATCATATTGCGTGTATAACTTGAGTGTGTGTGTGTGTTCCATGAAACGTGTATGTATGTGTTTCGTGGTAATTTCAATTCATATAAAAACTATTACGCTCAGCGCTCTCTCTTCATAGTTTGACATTTAAGGCGAATTCATCGAACGATTGCCATACTCTTCTTTTTTTTTATATGAAGTTTTTCGCCCTATAAAATTGAGAGCGTGAAAACTTCATATAAAAAAAAAATGAAAAAAAAATGAAATAAAAAACTTTTCTCTCTCTTTTTTTTATGCTCTAGTATTTAAAAGCCGTTAAAAGCAAAAACGGTGTAATATAATAAGATTTTGAACATACATTGTTTTTGTAGAAAATCTTTGCAAAATATAGTATTTATGAATATGTTTTGGCAAACACTTGAACTTAGATTTATATAATTTTTAATTTTGTAGAAAACTGAATGAAGTGGTGAGAAGGTGCATGGTGGCGTCTTATATGTATGTATACTTGCTCTAAACGGCTCATTAATGTAATTAAATAATTGAGTACTCATGGCAGAATAATAGAGGTAGCCGCATTAGTGAGGGAAACTAAGCCTTACTGTTAAATTATGAACTGAGGGCACTGAGCGTAGAGGTTTTTATATAAATTGAGATCACGAAACAAACACACACACGCCATACACACAATATGAGAATGAGAATGAGAGTGAAATTTTGGATACTTCTATTCTTCAATTATTCTGTCGTCATGGGGAGTAATCATTACATACAGATATTTGCATAAATTACAACAACAAAAAACAAGCCTTGCATAATTTACAACAACAAAAAAACAAAGAGAGAGAGAAATGACCAAAGAGATAGATTCTTATGAAGTTTATGCGGGAAGAAAAAAATTAACGGAATGTACGTATGTATGTATATTTCAAGGTCACAATTAAACGGTCTTAATATACAGTTTTTTTTCAATTCTAGTTAATTCTTAAATATTCAATCTGAATTTATATTTTGTTTGATACTTTTTTTTCACAAAAAAAACACTTTTTAAAAAAATTTACATTTTTACACAAATTTCAGTATTTTTTTTAAATTTTCTATACTATATTGAGTTTCACTTACCATAAAAAATTTATAAGTTTCACAG
>OY829329.1:9458439-9573312 GCA_963691655.1 Toxonevra muliebris | reverse complement strand
GTCGATAAGTGTAGAGAGTATCAACAGAAGAAAAGTAACAACAACAACAGAGAAGAAGACTGTAAAAACTAATACAGAATGTGTTATAAATGTTTTCTGGCCTGCGCAATTTACTTACACAAACCAATTTGCGCGATTAACTTAACTGTTAAATTATGAAGTGAGAGCGCTGATCATATTAGTTTTTATATAAATTAAGTTCACGAAACATACACACACACACGCTATACAAACAATATGATTTTTAATATGAGAGTAAAGTCCGAAATGAAAATGAGAGCGTCATGTTGAATGCGGCTATCTTTATAATTCTGCCTGGAAGAGTAGCCATTCCAAACAGTTATTTGCATAAATTACAACAACACAAAAACTAGACTTGCTAAAATGAGAAAGACTGAGGGATAAATAAAGATTTTAGTATACGACCGAAGATAAGAGAAATATAAGCGCTGAAAGAAAAAATAATAACGGAATGTATGTGTGTATGAATATTTTGAGTTAACAATTAACCCAGATATGCCCAATGAACTATATGTAGTAAACTTCTAAAATGTTGAATTTTGAAGAAATGAAAATATATTCAGCAAAATCAAAACTTTTTCAAGTGTACTACATGTGGTCCATTGGGCATATGTGGGTTGAACTGTCAGAATATACGTTTTTTTACAATTCATGAAATAAAATGCTAGCTACTTCTCAAAGATTCAATTTTAACTTAAGTATTATTTTATACTTTTTTTTCACAAAAAATTTATACTCTTTTTTTTTAACCTTCTTCGAGTTTAAGTCTTTCCAAGGTAATTTGCCAAAGTAAACTGAAACAAAAAAAATTTTAAAAAATGATACCCAGATATCTAGATACTCTAAAGTAAAAAAACCTTTATTATATTTCAAATATCTAAAAAAAAAATTATTCTAAATTTTTATTTCATAGTTAGTGATTTATAATGTTTTAAAACTATTTGTTCAAAAAAACATTAAAATTATTCATTCAACTAATAGAAACATACTCATCGTTTGTTTTGTTTTCATCGTCATCAACGTTGCTTGCCTATTAAATGATACAATTTTTTCGTACACCATTAATTATGCTGCATACTTATAGGCGCTTCCGTTTATGCTTACAGGCAACGATTGTCACAGCCACTGCCACTCGATTGCTGTAGTGTTCGTTTGTAACTGAAGTTGCTTTGTTTTATTGTTTTGGTTTTTTTTTTTTGTAGCTGTTTTTACTATTAATGTTTTTGTTGCTGTTTTTTTTTTTTTTTTTTGTTGCTGCTATACAGAATTTTACAATACAATAGCGAATTTATGTTCATTGACATTTCACAGTGTAATAAATTTTGCAATCTCCCTTGGCGTCATCATCATTGGTGGCAATGTTACTGTTGTTGGTGGCAATGCTCACTACTGTTAGTGGTATTTCTGCTGGTTGGGTATTTTATTATTTTAACACAATAAAATGTTAAGCCTAAAAGTAGGCAATGATTTTGTTTTTTTTTGTTTTTTTTGCTTTCCTTCAGCTATTCATTTGTTCGTTTGTTGTATTCATTCATTCATTGGCACAGCTCAACCAACAACAAACGTTCGTTTCGGGTAGTATAATATAATAACGTTTGCAATACAACAACAACAACAGTAGCAACAATAGCAACAGCATCAGTGGTAATGTCGTAAATGTCTATTATTTTATATATGCACTTGTGTGTATGTATGTGTGTGTGTGTGTTTGTTGGTAATGAGAGAAATGTTTGAATTTTTTGAATTTATTTCCGTTTTGGTTGCTTATTGTTGAAAATTTATGTTTGGAAATATTTGAAAAGTCAATGAATTGCAACAAATTTCATTTTGGTTATGTTTTTTCTTATTTTTTTTTTTCTTTTTTTTGGCTCACAAAAATATACAAAAACAATAAATATAAGAATAAAGGCAAGAAAAAACGAAACTTTTATTTGTTACCGCTTTTTCAGATTTATTTCTTAGGTTAAACTGTTTTGATGTTGCTGTTGCTATTTGGAAAATCCTGAAACAGGTGAATACAATTTGACTTGAATTTAAAATATTTTTAAACATTCGCTTGCAAGATAAGCTAACGAAGGGGGGGGGGGGGGCTGAATTGGATGGATTTATGCTATTATTGCTGGCTGTGGATTTTTGGTGGATCGTAAATTGTAATTACTTTTTCTTTTGCTTCGCTTCCTTTTTTGGGTAAATGAGTAACAATTTGTGGATTTGTTGTGAGGTAATTAGTTTTGGTTTAATGATGTAATTAGAATTAAGTGTGGAAATTTTATTGCGGTTTGTGAATGTGTGTGTGTGTGTGTGTGTGTCTGTCTCAGTGTTGAATTCTAGTGAATGAAATTTATTTTTATGTTTTAAAGGTTAAATAGCATGAAGCTTTTTGACAATCGCATTTATTATAAACATAAACTTTATTGGAAGCAGAAGCGATTGAGTGATTTATGCGCTTTCTTGTGCATAAATCTAAATGGAGATGGAGACTTCCTGAAAGTAAATGTTTGACGGCAATGATCTGTTGAGGGTAAAGTTGCTGGATAGACTCATTTTACCCAACGGAAGGTTAAAAAGTTCTGAAAACTATTAAAAATGAAGAGTTTTCGGATTTTTGGTAATTTAGGCTTATTTAGTATAAAGTTTTGGCAAACGAGATAACGCATAATTAAAACTTAGAAAAACTGTGAATGCAGAATTTCCGCTAAGTAGGATTTTTTTTTTTTTTAGAATTTGAAGTTAATCCTCAAAAAATGAGTTACAAGTAATTATATTTGAAATTCATTTACTTTATATATTTATTGCCTTTTTTTTTTTTTTTTTTTTTGTAATTTGTAGTACTGTGTAATCGCCATTGTATTGTCCGTGAATAATTATAAATATTATAAAACATTTACAGTAATCAGAAATTGTGACGCTCCAAAAATGAAATCAAGTTATCTCTTTTACTCTCTCAATATGGGAGAGCGCAAAAAAAATTTATATTAAAAAAAATTCATATTAAAAAAAGAGAAGAGAGTATGGTGAGTCTATATAAGGTGAATTTATATAAGGTGGAATTACCAGCAACTCATTCTTCTTCTTTTTTTTTGGGTAGCCATTTTTTTCTTTTAATTGTTTGCTTACATTTTTTTCGCCCGCCATAATGGCCGCAACATCAGAGAGCTCTGTTGTTGTTGTAGTCGTGGTAAATTTGTTTTACTGCTGCTATCACCTTCTACACAAATTCACCTTGGTGAGACTGCTGTATGTTATAAACCAGCGCTATCCAAAGCACACACAATCAAAATTTGTGCCTGTGTGAGTGCTAAGAGAGCGCGCTACGGTAGAGAGTGTTCTCTTCATGTTGTACTCTGTGAAGATTGTAGGAAAAAAGTTTGTTTTCTTTCTGATATAAATAAAAACTGTTTCTCTCAATTTTTAAAAGACATTCACTCAGTGCATTTATAGTAATCAGAAACCGGAGAGTTGAGACTAGTAGGTTTCCAATTCTTTATTGATTTGTATCAATTTTTTTTTCTAACTTTATTATTGTTATATATTGAACATATCGTGAAAGTGATTGGAAATTTATTTGTTTTTACTATCTTCAGAAAAGTAGATCAGATTGATTTGCTTCACAATTTTGTTGAACAAACTATGCGTTTGAGAGGCCTAGGAAACAAAATCTCCAAAAATTAGGCAAAAATTCACATTTTCTTTGTTATTTTTGTATGAGAATTTCAAAGGGTCATGCAAAAGAAGAATTTGGAAACTGATTGAACAAAAATATTTGCGGTTTGTGAATCATTTACGTTCAAAAAAATTCCTTGCACAGTATAATCAATCACATTTTATGTCCATTTGAGAATTTTCAAAGTACAGTAATGTATCATGGTAGAATTTAATTTAAAAATAATTTGAGATTAAAAGTTCAACAACGAATACAACTGCATATTTGCAGGCGATCAAGAAAACACTTGAAATATTTCAAGAAAAAAAACAAAAAAAGAACAAAATTATTTATTGTTAAATTATGTGTGAAACTGTTAGAAAATTGTATTATTTTGACATGTAGTAAAAGCACATGCATACATACAAAATAACACTCACACACACACACATAAACATTTGCATCAAGTTTGTAAATACACACAGAAAATAGTGAGTGTTGTGCGTGTTAAGGGAACATTCTGGCAAAAACAAAGCTGCAGCATACTATACGATTTTATTGAAAGTGGTAATGGTAGTGGTGGTGCTGGTAGAATTAGTTGTTGCATATATTTTAGTAAAATTATTTGTATATTTCATTTAAAACATCATATATACATATATATGTATGAATTTGTATATACGAATGTGTGCTTGTTTCATTTTAATAACAAAATGAGCAAAGAAGAAGCTGCTTATGTTGCCACATATGCCACACAATTACACAAACACACACACACACACACTCAAACAGCAACATATGTGCGACAAAGTATGCAAATTGTTGTAGAGTTACTTTACAAGGTGGTGAGTGAGTGCAACAAATGTATGCTTGAAAGTAAACAGAACAAAATTTGGTATGGTTTTGTAAAATTTAGGTTTTGATTTTTTATACAAACAGAAAGTAAAAGAAAATTAAAGAAAATATTGTGCAAACAAGCATAGATTGTATTAAAAATGCATTTAATTAAATTTGATTTTGCTGTTTTCATGAATAGTAATTATTATATTGCATGAATTGTACACAGTACCGGAGCTTGAGTATTTTATTGGTATTCTGATATAAAGGAGTTACAAATGAGATGAGTAGAGTCAAGGTACTTGAAAGATTTCATGAGACATTTATTGGTGATGAGTTTATTTATTATTCGGCATCATTTCCTCTAAGTTGTCAAAAATTCTCTCATTTGGTTTATACAAAATTAAACGACAGTATATAATAGCTTATGAATACTCTTAATAAATGCAGAAACGAATGCTTGGTTTCCACTATGTCATATTTGCCGTCAAAGAGAGAAAGAGAGAGAATTTCCCATATTTGCCAACATGCTGGCAAACGTGATTGAATTTGAAATAGTGAAAATCAGGCAAAAGATACTAGTAGATTTATGGTGAATTCGCCGTATAATGGAGATGAGAATTATTTTTGAGTAATTAGTACAGAGGAAATAGTCATATTGTGTCTACACTCTACAACCGATCGAGTGTCACATACATTTTTTCTTCTCTCTCATTCGCACCTAAAGAGAGTGTCCCATAGTACAATACAGCGACGAAAGGCTTCTTCTAGTTCTCACTATGTCATATTCAATAGTAGAAGAGAGAGAGAGAGAGAGAAGAAGATATAGTTTTCTATATAAAATTGCCAACATTATTTTGTTTTTTTTTTTCACTACTTTTCCTATAAATGTTGCCATCATCGAAAATTATCATTTTCAGTTTCATAATTATTTTAATTTACAATGATGCATACACAAAATTTGAATATGGCAACTCTATGCTATAACTGTGCAGCTCCGAAATCAAAATTAAGTTATCTCAGTAAAAGAGAGTGGGCGGAGCTTATTTTTTACGATGTCACTTTGAGAGAGCGCAAAAACTTCATATATAAAAAACGAGAGGAGAGTGCGGTGACATCATCCAAACGGTTTTCATTTGCTCTCTGAGTAATTTTTCTTAAATATATGTTCCTCAATATTGAATGTCTTAATTCTTTTACACCTATTATGGTAGCGGAAAAGGTACAACCCAAAAATACAAAATATTTTTTCGAAAATATTTATGGGCGACTACTTGGAATAGGGGAATCTCGTATAAGGAAAAAAAAATGAAAAAATTTTTTAACGTTTTATTTAAATTTTTTTTTTTTTACAATTTTGATTTTTATATTTTTGAGTTAAAATATTCTACCATTTTAAAAATGAGAGCATAAAGTAAAGAACGTAATATGAGCATTTTGGATGCCAGTGAGTATTTTGAGAATGAAAAGACACTTCCATTGCTCTCCGTTCACCTTTATTATTAACCCATTCAAGCCCGTACGCCTTTCAGAAAGATTTTAAGCATCGTTCGTTAAATTAAATTTTTAAATTTAACCCTAAAAAAAGCATGCATTACAGACTTTTAAGATAATAAGTTTATCAGAAAAATGTTTCCAAAAGGTTTTTAAACTTTTCTATAATATTTCTGCAATTGAAAAGGACCTGAATTATATCTGGAACTTTAACTCTTGTAAATTTTGATTTTCCAAATAATTATTTTTAAATTTTTCATATTTCTTTGTGAACTTTTATCTCAATTTTCAAACATACTATTGAAATTTATTAATTGGTTCAAAACTTACAAAAAAAAAAAATTAAGAAAAAACTGGAAACTTTCTGAGTATTCGTAATACTTATTACAAATTGACCCTAAAAGTATGCTATACGAAAGATAACACATTTCTTTAGTCACATAAATACAAATGCGCAATTTATAATGAAAGTACCAATTCATTTATAAAGCATGTAATTTTATATAATATTTCATGCAAGCAGTAACTGTTCTTTTTCTCTTCTGCACACACACACACAAACACACGCACACGTACTTGTGCATCAGCTTAAAGGCATGCAATGAAAATTTATTGTATGATCTAAAGGTGGACAGTAATAAATAAATTGCATATCATTTTCTTTCTCTCTTTCTCTCTCTCTCTCTCTCTCTCTCCCTCTCCATACTAGATGCACTTAAGTTACATGCCAATGTAGTTATAAAATTGAGAAATTGAGGTGAAAGAGGGTGAAAAGGAGGGTAGCGAGAAGGGCTGTAATTTTATTTTACTGCTACTGTTGCTGTAGAAAACCACATTGTAAATTGAACATATTGCATAATTTTAGGCGTAATGCATTAAAATGTGGCACGTATGCTTAATGTTAAGTAAAAAACCACATAAAATAATCAAGTTTAGTTTGCTCGATTGGGATTTACCGCAATATCTTCCGTTTACATCAATTTACGCGTATATGCCACACACTATACCATAGGTAAGCATGTATATGCAAGTAATTGTGTGTGTGTGTGCGTGTGTGTTTGTGTTTATGTCGATGTGTGCATAAGTATGCGGTCAAGAATCGATGCATTTCGTAAGTTTGTAAGCAGCACTAGAGGAAATTTATTATGCACGCATTTAGCTGAGCTTGTAATGCACTTCTCTGTGAAGCAGATTGGAAGCACTTTGAGTTTGTCATATGCGAGAGAATAAAATCGAACTTTCTAAGATGTAAACGTTAACAAAAGCAAGTTAAAAAACGACGATATAAGTGAAGCTTTCAGTGCATAATAGTAGAAGTAAAGAAAGGATCTGCATCTTTTCTCAGAAATGTATTAAAAAAAAAGAGAAATTAGAATGCATTCCGATGCACATCTCACTCCCACTGGGAATACATACTTGCACGTATGTGTGTATGTATAAAATATATGTGTGTTAGTGAGAATTACCTGTAATAGATCTTGCGGCAAACGTAAACTGTGCAAACTATATATGTGTGTGTGTATATGTTTGTTAGATGTGTAGCGGGCAAAGTGGGGGAAAAAGGAGAAATGCTTTTGAACGATGGCATGTCATCCTTAAATGATAAATTGTTATTCTCCAATATACACACACACACACATACATACATACGTTTGCTGTCTCTACTAAAAACCACACTCAAACATACACATATATAAGTATACCAATACTGATGCATTCATTCATTGCACGCCCAATGTTTGCCATAATATTTGCACATGTTATAACTTATATTAGAATGTGAATTCGAGTGTATGTGTGTGTGTGTGCGAATGCATATTTATTATTGTATCTATGTATATGTGTGCGAGTGCGTAGATACGCATTTGCAGTCAAACTTCCTCTCGGAAGCTACCATGTCCCGTATGTAGACAAATTGTTGTTGTTCATATCCACACAAATGCACATAAGCTGATTCGCATAGCAAACACATACACTCACACACAAACACATACACTGTGAGTTATTCAGTTTGGTAACTTAAAGTCGGTCGGCATTTTGCGGCTTAAGTAATTGCTGCCTGCGTGCATGTCATTAATTTGTGGTGCATCCTGAGGCATAAGCGTGCAAAAATATTCTTACAGTTGATATTTTCTTTTGATAAAACTTTGCGGTTGTATTGTTGTTGGGGGATGAAGAGAATGGAAGGAGAAGAGAATTGAGAATGATGTGGTAAAATGCATTTTGATTTAAAATCTTAAGGGAAGTTGAAGTTGAGATATTGTATGTTTTTTTTTAGTTAGTGCTAATGTGTCATAGGAAAAATTAAAGTTGACACTTGCATGTTCAAATGATTTGCAAGGGTCGTTACACTATGAATTTATTTGAAAGGGTGAAGTTGATTCACTTCGAAATATTAGCAAGGGAAATTTAAAACACTTTCACTCAGTTCCTCTATTAATAAAAGCAAACAAAAAAAAAGTCTCTCTCTCATTCTTTCCATTCTAAGGAAGAGTTTACATGTGCAAGAAAATGGCCGCAAGCTCTTCTCACAGAGTCGTTTTGAGAGTACATTGCTAATGTAAATAAAAAAAATGTAAGAAACATGCAGTTTATCTTTATAAGTTGCTGTTATTTCTCTTTGAACGAAAATAACGATTTATGAGTCTCTCTCTCATTCTTCTTATCCTAAGGAGGAGCTTAAATCTGCAAGAAAATGGCCGCAAGCCGCTCTCAGAGAGTCGTTTTGACAGTAAATTTCGAATGTAAAAAAAATATATAAGAAGCTTGCGGTTTTTCTTACTAAGTTGTTGTTGTCTCTTTTTGAACGAAAATAATGATTTATGAATCTCTCTCTCATTCTGTCGATACTAAAGAGGAATTTATATCTGCAATAAAATTGCCTCAAATTGCTCTCAGAGAGTGTTTTTGAGAGTAAATGTGAACAAAAAAAAAAAAAAAGAAGAAACTTGCGGTTTCTCTTTCAAATTAGTTTACTCTCAAAAAGCTTTTTTGAAAGAAACTACAGCGAGCTGCTCTCTGTGGTTTCGAGAGTAACTTGCTAATGTAAATAAAAAAAAAAAAAAGAAGAAGCTTGCGGTTTTCCTTTCAAAGTTGTTGTTGTCTTTCAAAAATATTTTCTCAAAGCAATTGCAATCATTTTTCTCCCCGATGCGAGTAAGCTCCGTCTAATGAATGCCACTGAGACATAGATGAAAGGTTGTTGAGAGTGTTCAAGAGAGAGAGAGAGAGAGCGAGATATTTCGTTTGGTTTACGATTGGTTTTACTCAAGTATGATTCTCCTGTTTCATTTAACTTTAGACTTAAAGAGTTCTCACAGTCATAATTTGAATGCTTAAGTTAAAAGTATTTTAACAATTAAATTTCCAAAACATAAACTTAATGTACAAATTATACAAAACACTTCAATTTAATGCTTATGTAGTTGTATTCAGTTACTTACCTATCACAAGTTAAGCACAAATTTATGATGTTATTTTCTATAATTATATTTTATACAAACGAAAATTTCTCAATTAATTTTAAACACTCTAAAATTTACACCCAAACACTTTTAACATTTTCCTTATTAAAATTTAATAAAATCTATTGTGCTTTTAGTTTTGTAGTGACGAACTGCAAAATAATGTTCAATACATTCAATATAAACTTAAAAACAATACATTATATCCTGGTTCAATGATGAAAATTCAAGTATTATTATATGAGTACTCAAGTATTATTTGTTATTTTAATTGTATTATACTTAAACATGTGAATATATACATTATTCATGTAAGTATAATGCTCTAGCGGATCTAAGAGGGGAGTTTGGGGTCAACCTTACCTTCAAAAAACAAAAGAAAATCTCATACATTTTGATAATTGCTTAGGAATAAAAAAAAAAAAAAATAAAAATTTAAAGGCCCAGAAAATTAAACTCTCCCCTTCTTAGGCAATTTCTGGTTCCGCCAGTGTGTATATGTGTGTATTTTTAAGATTATCATATTTCGGGCTTTTGAATTTATCTTTATTAAGAGGTAAGTAACTTCCTCAGAAATATATAAAGTAGTTGTGTTGTAACTAAAATAAAGCCACAATTTCAAGCACATCACAATTAATTCGCATACACAAATGCATATATAAAGATGCACGTATGTAGAATTACTTTCCCAGTTGAACTTAGGATGATCATTGGAGTTATCATCAAATCCTCCAAAGCGAGTAATGGATTACTTCAGAATCCTTGCATTTTTTACTCATTTTCAACTTTATTGTATTCGTTTTGACTGCCAAATTGAGTAATAAAGGAAGACATGATAACGAGCACTAGCAGCACTCTCACTCTCTCTCTATTTTTAAAATGAGCAATTGAGTGGAATTCACTCGCTCTTTGCTTGATCATAACAGAATTGAGTGGATTTGCTTTGAGTGAGAAAAAAATTATCGTTGAGTCAAATTTCATACAAATATATAAAAAAAAAAAAAATCTCAACTTACCGAGTTGTCACTATCAATGGAAATTTACTGTTATTATTAGTTGCATTGTTTTTGTAAAACTCAACATTATCTGTTTTGTTATTGCAGAATTGAGAAGATTCATTGCTTTGAGTGAAAAAAAAAATAAGTTGAAAGTTATCGGCATTAAGAGAAATTTACTGCTATTATTAGTTGCATTGTTTTTGTAAAAGTTCATCCACAATTTCTGTTTTGTTGTTATTCGTAAGAAATTTTTATTTATTATTGTTGTTTCACAGTTTTGAAAAGAGTACGAATTTATCGAAATCTCTTTTATTGCTCAGCAGTTTCGAGTATCGAAATCTTTGCTCTCTTGAGGAGTACTCACTATTTGTGCAACTGGATTATTATTGTATGCGTGTGCTATTGTATTTTTTGGTATTGTATCTTTCTCTCTCTCGGCTCTGAGTAAGAGAGTGCTTATATATATGTATGTACATGTATGTTTGTGCATCTTTTTGTTAGTGTATTTTTTGACATTGTATCTCTCTCTCTCTCTCTCTCGACTTTGAGTAAGACAGTGCTTATATATATATGTATATGTGTGTGTGTGCATCTTTCAGTTAGAGTTTAATCCTTTCATTTTCATAACTTGTCCAAAAATGTAAACAAGATTATGTAAGTTTTTGGTTCCAAGCAGTCAAGTGACACTATTACATACAAATACAATATTTGCCTTTATTTTTTGGTATATACGTACATATTGAAATAGCAATAGCATCAACAAAAAAGTTGCCATAATCTTACAAAGTATGTAATATTACGTTGTTGTTGTGGTAGTAGCAAAAACAAAAAAAAAAGTAGCAAAACATTGATTGCATTTCTAGTAAGAAAAGATCTTTTTGAATTGAAAACTTAGCTACAATAGTAATTCAAAATAACGGATACACACACACATTCATTTATTCAAGGTAAGCTGTATTCAAGAAGTACCAGCTACAAGTAGTAATTAGATTTTGCACTAATTTCTATTTTTCCACAAAGAAAATTTGAATTTAAAGTTTTGGCTATAAATTTGTGGAAAAGTTTATGAGTATGCAATTAGAAAATTTTACGAAATTTTACGTAAACTAAATAGCATGGCTAAGTAATTGATTTGAATTATTTTTGGAAGAATTTTAAATGTGTGCTTTAATGTGAGAAATATTTAATTCTCTTAATTCTTAAATATATTAAGCGAACTCATATAAACTTGGAAATGACTCGTAAACTCGTAAATTGTGTAAACTTATCAAAATTACTATGAAATTTGGCAGTAATGCTGGGTTTTTGCTGTGTCAAGTTCACTCAAATTTGCTAACATGTTGGCAATTTCTTGTAGAAAATTTGCTCTTTGACATGAAATATGGCACAAGTTTTCGTGATTTTATCGTTTACAACGTTTACGAGGCATTTATGAGTTTATATGAATCCGACTATTTTCATTAATTTGGGTTTAATAACAAATACATAATTTGCGAAAATTTTAAAAAAGAAAGATGGAAGTAGAAAAGACCTCACACAAAAGAGACACACAGAGAGAGAGAGAGTCGATGGAAAACCAACAAATGTTTAACCAAAGGCTCAGCTACTCAGTATATTCAAAAATATCAACCAAATCTTATCGATACAAAAGCTTTTGAACTTTCAATGAGAGAAAGCTCTTTTCATCACCACATAATTTATATTCATATGAAAGCTACACCAAAAGCTTTTTTCTTCGTATTCATGCTCTTTTAATTCTTACTCTCATTTTTACGCTCTTTTTATTTTACGCTCACATTGCGCTCTCAAAATTTTGAAATGAGATCTTCAGAAAATCCCTTTTAAATTTTAACTGTTATATTGATTTCTATGACAGTAACTCATCTCTATATTATCGTAAATTACAACAACAAATTTATATGGAAAATTATTTATGTACAATACACCAAGCACATCGTGTTCGGTGTGAGAGTGAGTTAAGACTCTCTCTTTGTGTTGGGTGCAACAACAACAATTTCATGATATTCGCCGCAGCCTAAGCGAGTATATATGTACATTTATGTTTTTAACATTTCTCACAAAGAGAAAACAATTGTTGCCAGTTTTAAGTTAAATTTCTGATTTCCCTAAGAAATTTTAGACAATACTAATTATATTTTTGCATGGCAACTTCAGATGCAAAACACCAAAACAAAACGAATAGATAAAAAAAAAGAACGCATACTGAGAGAGCCGACGTCGATACCTCTGCTTGTATTGTATGGGGTCGATCTCCAACCGCTTCATTAACTACGTATGCTTTCAAAATGGAAACAGTGTTGAATGGCAAACAGAGTTCTCATTGACTCTAGAGCTGTGTGTGTGTGTGAGAGGCACTCCCACAACTTTTTTTTAAATTAATTGTAAGCCTAAAAATATGCAATACATTTTTAACCATTATTTGTGAGGCTTTAACATTTATTTATTTTATTTTTATTTCTATTTTATTTTACATAGAAATACCGTCTCATGCCCTTAAAGAAAATTTTGCGTTTTTATAGCATTATGTTATTTATTATAGCCTAAAAATATGCAAAAAAAAAAACTTTTTACCTAAAGTACTCAATCGTTTTGTGTGTGTATGAGTGTGTGTATGCATGAGTGCAACGGTAAATTCAATTTGCATCATGGGTAACATTATTCCATACAAAGAACTAAAAAAAAAAAAAAATTACTCGTTAACACTAAATATTCTACTTGAATGTAGTACACAGAACATATAAGTACATAGGTATGTTTGTATGTATGTATGTATGTATGTATATGTGTTTATGTGAGAATTTGTGTGAAAAAGGAAAATTATGCCATACAACTTTTCACCTGCTATCTACTATTCAAACACTAAAGGTATGCATATGCAGATTGCTGCTATACTATTGAACTGTGCCGCTCACATCATGCATGCAAAAAGTGTTTTAAAGTGGTACCAAATTATAGGATCCTCAACCACCACATTGCAACCAAATGCAACCAAAAGCAATTGCTGCAAACAACACATCAACATACACTCACACACACACACACACACACACAATCAGAACTTATAACAGTGAATATTTGCATTCATTGCGCGACACGCTCACATCCAACTTTAGTCTGTATGTGTGTTATGCACTTACTATCTTTCAGTTTCTGATAGTCTTCACCGACGTTCCTCTCTGACTATGCCTCCTTCTTTCTCCGTTCCTCTGCCGTCTCACGTACTGTTTTCTCTGTCAATTTTTGACAGGTTTTTGTATTTGTTTTTTTTTTGTGTGAGGTTATTGTAGCATATAAAAGCAACTTATGTGATTGTGCAAATATCGACGGTGTGTACTATACTCGTTAACATTTTCGCATGTTATTGCACATGAGTGTATGGCAGGCAACATAAAGTGAAATTTATATTTGCTGCCTATCATAATTATGTTTTAGAAGTTGGAATTTTTGTTATTGCAACAACACGGAGAAGGAACTTGAATAACATTTAGTGTATTTTTTTGGGGCGGAAAAAAATTTAAAGAGCAGTGGAGTAAATAAAGGTGAATGAGGTCTCTAAATTGCTGTTAATAAAAACAAAAAAATTTAATGTTTTTTAAATGAAATTTTCGTTAACATATTTTTAGTTTTAATTTCCACATTTTAATGTAATAAAAATCCTTTACAAGTAACAATTAAAATAATTTTTTTCATATTAGAGTAGTTTGAAATGAAACTCAAACATACACACTCACATACTCGCACACTCACACTTTTATACATGCAGATATGCTAGAGAGGAAGGCACATAAACTCAATTCTATATTCCAGTTTCAACAATTTTTAAAGTGGAAACACAAAACGTGTTTTTTTTTATTGAGTGTAACAAACAGTTTTTTACACAGTTTTGTACATTTAATATCCATAGACATTCACATATATATATATATATATATATTTCGTAAATATATATATATTTGTAAAAGTTTACATGAGCTTACTTAGGTGAAAAAGGGTCATAAAGGATCAGTGAGACTTCAAACTTTTTTAAGTACTCAACAAGTCCATCCGAAATATGTGATGGAAACTTTTAATCAATTCAAAACTTTTTGAGAACCCTCAATCAATGGATATTAGTACTGAAATTGATTCATTTTTTGAAATTTTGAATACGTCTAATGTGACTCAGAGTTGAGTTAA
Source organism: Toxonevra muliebris (assembly GCA_963691655.1). NCBI lineage: Eukaryota > Metazoa > Arthropoda > Insecta > Diptera > Pallopteridae > Toxonevra > Toxonevra muliebris. The sequence continues at coordinate 9,558,658 of OY829329.1, read as the reverse complement.
TGGTATAAACACAACCAAAGCAGCCGACCTCCGACAGCCGACTTTTTCTGAGTGAAAAAACACAATAAAAGCATCAACCTCTAGCGTCAAGTATATGTATGTAGAAGAGAACCAAGAAAATTAGGTGGATTTGATTTTTATTTTTACAATTCAATATTTTATTTATTTATATTACCAATTGTTGAAAAATCAAAGCAAAAATTCAACACTCTGCAATTTGAAATAATTGTTGCAAAAGTCGAAATTATTTACTTCGCTTATTTGTGCAAAATCGTCAAAATTATCAAAAAAAATCAACAAAAAATTTTCATATTGATACTTAAAACTTGGCAGCACTTGGCTTTTTTATGAAAAAAAAGAGAGAAAGCGCGTCTCTATATACATTGTTGTTGTGATGACGACATTTGTTCATTAAGCCTGTTTATATATAACTTCAAATAAGGAAATTAACATGAACTTAAGTCATTACTTTGAAAATTAACTTCTAGATTTAATTTTCATAGTTGTTGTTGTGAGAATATGAATAGAATTCATTTCAGCAGCGGCAGTCAATCTCAGTAATTTTTTCCATACATGCCTATACCAACGTAAAAAGCAACAACACTTTCATATGCTTTGTTAATGCACATTGGTAACAGTTATTTTTAACATAGATTCTCATCTCTCTTTCTTGCCTATACCATAATTCAAAGCAACAACATTTTCGCCTGTTTTGTTGTTCTTCAACATGGATTTTGTTGTTGTCTAACATATGAGTTTATAATAATAAATAAAGTTTATATGTGTTGGTGTTTGCAGTTTCATAAGAAACTTTTGGGCACCCCTAGTTTACATATACCATAAATGTAAAACGACTCTGCTCTCTTCTTCTTCTTTTTTTTTTTGAGCAAAAACACAAATTGCTCAAATTGCTTTCTTTTTCTCTTGATCTCTTACTTTTCCAACAGTACTTCTCCCTCTCTCTCTCTCTCTCTTCGGATATATTAAATATTCTCACTCTCTCTTCTCTTTCATCTCTCACAACGTCAAGCTTGTCTGCTCTTAGACCATGAGATTTATCTCATGCAACTAGAAAAATTTGTAAGGAAGAGGGGAGAAACGACAGGGGGATAGACAAAATCGCTCGTGCAGCATTTTTTTGACGAAGCTTTTGTGACGAAGCTTTTTTGACGTTTGTATCAAATAAAATAGGCTAAAATTGCATGCAACTAATCTTACTGTATAAGGGAGAGTAAAAAATCTCATGAGATTAATTTCACCATCTAAGAGCTAACTTTGATACATTTTTTCTATTGTACAAACAAAAACAAATGCGTAAGTAAAAAAAGATAAATAACTAAAGCGAACACAAAAATAATAGCAAAATACATGGTAATTGCAATTCGCTTCTAATGCTTATTTTTTATTATATCATATTCCTGGTCAATGAGAGAGAAAGAGTGAATTTCCTATATGAAATTTGCGAACATGCTGGCAAATTTGATTGAATTTGACATAGTGGAAAAAAGGCATAATAAATATAATAAATATAGTATGCAAGACAATTTTACGACGACTTCTCTCACCTGTTGTTTTTTTTTTTTTAATTAATATGTATGCGTTAGTACCTCGTTATGCAGACGGTGTCATAGACATGAGTTTCTGTTGCTTCAATATAAAGCGAAAGATTGAAAGAGAGAGAGAGCGTTAGAATAAAAAATGACCATCATGGTCATCAAATGATCAAATGATGATCAAACCTGTTAGGCATTGTGAAATTATTCGTAATAATGCAATTTTAAAAGCATAACAATTGAAAGAAAACATTTTCACTAGCAACAATTAATATTTATTGCTTTTGTTTTAGTTTTGCTAATAATAGAAAAGAATGAAAATATTAAAAATAGAAAGGATTGAAATAAAGGTAAAGATAAAAAAAAGAACAGAAAAAGTATGAAAGGTAAACAAAAAGCGTACTATTGATCGGAGATCAAATGACCATCACCATAATATGTTTTCGTCAGAGAATTGAAAAATCTAAAAGAGAGCGTAAAAATCATTTGATCGTTTGCATAACATCGCCCTTTGATGTTAAACGATCCCACTTTCGTCTCTTTTCCTTTGTGCAAAAATGCAATCGGAAGAACTGCAATAAAGAAAACAAACTTGCTCTTTGACTTTTTTGTTCTCCTGATCTCTCTCTCTCTCTCTCTCTCTCTCTCTCTTCAACTAATACTCTCTCATTTAAGTACAATTGTAGTTTTGTAGTAATAAATAAATTTTATGCTTTTAGCTACTCGACTGCGTTTGCGAATACGCAACTATGATTTCTCTCACCTCTTCAGATCTCTTTCTTTTCAACTAATACTCTCTTATTTACGTACAATTGTAGTTTTGTAGTAATAAATAAATTATGTGCTTTTGTATACTCCGATTGCCATTATGAGTACACAACGACGATTTCTCTCTTGATCTCTCTCTCTCTCTTCTCAACTAATACTCTCTCATTTAAGTATACTAGCACTTTACTTGTATTGGTATTCAATTTGGAGAGAGTAAAGCCTGGTATCTCGGTAGTTATACAATTTTTTATTTAACCCCTCCGGCTGCCATCAAATGAAAACGCTCATGCATTTACATACAAATGCATTTGTGTGGCAGCATCTGTATATAGTTCGGTATCAATGTGTTTTATTATTTTTTGTTATTGTTGTTATCAATTGCAATATGTGTTTTTATATTTAAGGTATGCATATGCGTATTTAATACTTAACAAAAACAACACTTACATGTACAGAGAGAGTGTTAATAAAAAAAAAGTAAAACTAAAATAAAGAGAGAGAGAAAAAAAAAGTAGAAAATGCAATAAGCAACAACAACAGCAATATAAAAATTGACACCACACATGGCTACACGCTTGTGTTATTGTAAATTGTTTTTCATTTGTATTATGTTTTTTTTTATATGTATGTGTAAAAAAAAAAAAAAAAATTGTTCTCACGTTATTTTTATGCTTGTGTGGTCACTTTGTGGAAGTGTAGTGTATGCATGTAAGTATGTGTGTGTGTGTTAGTGAGAAGGGTGTTACTGTTATTGCATATGCTTGCGCATGCATGTATGTCATACATGATAAATAGTCACATTTTTATTTTGCCATTGTTGTCATTTTTAATTAATACTATGTACTTTTTTAATTTTTTTTTTTTTTTAGAAATTCAAGAATATTACTAAGTGGGATTCATGTTACTATGAATATAGAATGAGAACTGCAAAAATTGTAATTTACCGTTGAAGTATTTGCTACTAATTGTAATTAATTGTGTAGCTTTCACACGCATACATATATCATTGGTTTAGAGGTAAAACTTATTAAGTACAGATATGGTAAAAATTCGTTTTCTACATTAGTCTTCATAGTTTAAAAAAAATTTTATTAGGAGAAACAATTTTTTTTTTTGAAATCATTCAATAATTTTCAATAATTAAATTTGGCCTTGGTATTGTGTAATGGCTTATTAATTTCTATGGCTTATTTCCACAATATTTAAATCGTAATGATACAAAAATAAAAGCGAAAAACTAAACAATTACAGATAATATCGAACCATAAAATACAAATCATGAAGTGCATGAAAGAAGAAGAAGAGAGATGGGGGAAAAACTTTTCACATTAACTAAAATACAATAGAAAACTCCCATTAACAGTTTCAAGTGGATACACTGAATATACACAAATTGAATGTTAAGCACACACATGCATACATACATACATACGAACATACCAACAAAACAAAATAGAACAAAGCAAAATACATACATTCACATGCACATATAAACATACAAAACAAATAAGTAAACAAATACATATTAAATCCCAATTGAAACAACCGCAAACGAAACGGCCGCAAAATTATATACCCAAATCGGAGGATGAGTGAAAACAACAGTAGAGTAACAAAAAAAAAAAAACAGAAGAGGGAGTAGGAGAACTAGAGCAATTCGACACAATCACCCCCACGCCCTACCAGATTTCCAACAACTTAAGGGATATGCTTGCAAATAACAAAAAACAAACAAAAAAAAAAAAAGAAAAAAAAATGTATACGAAATTCATACAAACCGAATACAAAATCACTTTTTAAATAATAGAATGAGATATGCTATTGAAATAAATACAATACCATATCAATATTAATGTTTGTTTGCTTGTTTGTGTGTATATAATATAACAACATGCAACACTGGATACCATACGACGTATGAATTGTTCTTAGTATATGTGTGTGTGTTAGTATGCGTGTGAAGAGAGGGAGTTATATCAAAGCATAAAACATGAGCACTACTATGTTAAAAACATAAAAGTGAAGTTGTGGAAACCAAAACTCTCACACACACACACACACAGACACTTATACGGAAAAAAAACACATTGGGAACAACAACAACAAGCTGAAACTGAAGAGAAAACAAATTCTCATTGGTATTATTAACGTGACCCTATTGGTTTGCATAACAAAAAACAAACAAAAAAAGTAACATGGCGGTAGTAGTATGGTAGAAAAATAATACAAATGAGAATGGGAAAGGCAACAACAATAACAACCAAAAAAAAAACCGACAACCAACAATAACAACAATGTTATAGAGAGGGGAAAAAGAGAGAGTGAGAGAGTGAGCTTAAGGTCAAGATATGGATATGTTCGCTGGAATATAAAAAAAAAATATGTATAAAGTATATGCTTGACAACCCAACAACAATGTAAAATGTATCAAAAAAAGTACCAACAAATACAGAAAAAAAAAACAAAATAATGTAAAATAGGAAATGTTAAAGTATACGCTATTTTTTATGAATGAAAAAAATTCAAAAAAATAAAAAATAAATATTATACGTAATATAAATCAATGTTATTTTAAATGACAGTAAAATGTTGTTGTTGTAATATACCACTGATACTATATAGTATAATGTATTTACAAAATCTACTCATACAGACACTTGTAATAACAATGGCTATTAATAATATTGTAAATATGTAAAAACAAATGAATATGAATGAAATTTTGGTATTGTATTTAGGTTTGGTATGGGCTGAGAATAATCAAGAAAGAAAAATTCAAATTCTATGTTTTTTAAGTAGTTTTAAATGATGAACTGAATTATATACTGAATTAGTAGTAAGTAGCCGATGATATTAAAAAAAGAATGCAATTTCTGTGTTGATGACACTGAGCAAGGGCATGCTCAGTAAGAAAAAAACACGATTTTTATTTCCATAATTTTAAAAAATCGAATATGAAGTTGATTTTACTCTGGTCAAACTATATTTCAATGTTCCGACATTAGGAATGTATCTAGAAAATAGTTTTACATACACAATTATATAAAACTATAACGAAAGAAATTTGTTAATTTTTTATATGTAAACATTTTAGCTCACGAAAAAAAAAAAACAGGAAAAAAGAAATACATATGATGTAATTTGAGTTGGTTGGTGTGTGTCTCTCTCTCTTTCTGAGTTAGAATTGCTGTTACTATAGTATAAACCAAAGATCATATGATATGCTACTGAGAGAGTTGGTATATATGCCTCTCTCTCTCTCTCTCTCCTTCATATACTTGAGCGGCCGAAAGAGAGTGCTACTACAAGCCATTGTTCACCACATGAGATGGCACTGAGAGAGCTGACGTCATCGTTGATGATATTTTTGGTACAATTGCTGTGCTTTTTTTTGGTACAATTTGATATCACTAAGTAGTTTTAGTACATTTGGATTCAAAATGCAGTACCGCGTATGTTTTTTATTAGTCTATTTGTTTCTTTAAAAATTCTCTAATTTTCGTTTGATTTTTGGTCTAAATATTGGCCGGAGATTTCTTTAGAATTTGGTCCGATTTTTGGTCTGAGTTTTGACATGAATCTTGGCCTGATTTTTGGTCTCAATTTAGGTCTGATTTCCGTCTGATTTTTGATCTAAATTTAATCTGTCATTTAGCCAGATTTTTGGTATAAATTTGGTCCGATTTGGGTGTATTTTTGGGTCTGATCTTGGGTCTGATTTTGGGTGTATTTTGGGTCTGGTTTTGATTCCGATTTTGGGTCTGATTTGGGTTCTGATTTTGGGTCTGATTTTGGGTCTGATTTTGGGTCTGATTTTGGATCTGATTTTGGGTCTGATTTTTGGTCTAATTTTGGGTCTGATTTTTTGTCAGATTTTGGGTCTGATTTTGGGTCTGATTTTGGATCTGATTTTAGGTCTGATTTTCGGTCTGATTTTGGGTCTGATTTTGATTCTGATTTTGGGCCTGATTTTGGGTCTAATTTTGGGTCTAATTTTGGGTCTGATTTTGGATCTGATTTTAGGACTGATTTTTGGTCTGATTTTGGGTCTGATTTTGATTCGGATTTTCGGTCTGATTTTGTGTCTGGTTTTGGGTCTGATTTAGGGTCTGGTTTTGGGTCTGATTTTGGGTTTCATTTTGGGTCTGATTTTGGATCTGATTTTGGATCTGATTTTTGGTCTGATTTTGGGTCTGGTTTTGATTCCGATTTTGGGTCTGATTTGGGTTTTGATTTTGGGTCTGATTTTGGGTCTGATTTTGGGTCTGATTTTGGGCCTGATTTTGGGTCTGGTTTTGATTCCGATTTTGGGTCTGATTTGGGTTCTGATTTTGGGTCTGATTTTGGGTCTGATTTTGGATCTGATTTTGGGTCTGATTTTGGGTTTGATTTTGGGTCTGATCTTGGGTCTGATTTTGGGTCAGATTTTGGGTCTGATTTTGGGTCTGATTTTGGATCTGATTTTAGGTCTGATTTTGGATCTGATTTTGGGTCTGATTTTGATTCTGATTTTGGATCTGATTTTGGGTCTGATTTTGGGTCTGATTTTGGGTCTGATTTTGGGTCTGATTTTGGGTTTGATTTTGGGTCTGATCTTGGGTCTGATTTTGGGTCAGATTTTGGGTCTGATTTTGGGTCTGATTTTGGATCTGATTTTAGGTCTGATTTTGGATCTGATTTTGGGTCTGATTTTGATTCTGATTTTGGATCTGATTTTGGGTCTGATTTTGGGTCTGATTTTGGGTCTGATTTGTGATCTGATTTTGGGTCTGATTTTGGGTCTGATTTTGGGTCTGATTTTGGGTCTGATTTTTTGTCTGATTTTGGGTCTGATTTTGGGTCTGATTTTCGGTCTGATTTTGGATCTGATTTTGGGTCTGAATATTGGTCTGATTTTGGGTCTGATTTTGGATCTGATTTTGGGTCTGATTGCGGGTCTGATTTTGGGTCTGATTTTGGATCTGATTTTGGATCTGATTTTGGATCTGATTTTGGGTCTGATTTTGGGTTAGCTTTTGGTTTGGACTTTGTTCTGAATTTCTGTCTGGCTCATAATTTGCTTATCGTTTTATTCTTGAATCTGGTCTAGGCCAATCTGGGCACTACGCTGCTATTCCTTTTCGCAGTTTATATCCTATTAAATTTTTCTAAATTCTTACCGTCTATGTCGAAATTGAGTGACATCTTCATGAGATAACAAAATTTATTATCGTTTATAAATTCATTGAAAACAATTTTACTTCATATTTATTTAAAAAAAAATCTTGTAAAACAATTTTAAGCTTTTTGAATGATTTATTCCAAGTTTGTTTTCATACTTATTCAATTAGGGTGCCCTAAAAATAATCTCTTTTACATATATACAAACACTTAACCTTATATTTTATATGTACGTGGACTTACAAAATATTTTTGACTCTTTTTTGTGCCAATTACTCTTACAAATATGTGAATTTTTTTTTCCTTCTTTGATGTGAAACTCACATACTTAAGTGCCAAAACTAGAGAGAGAAAGCAATACCAATAAAAACTAACCATCATCATCGACAACCACTATCACCAACATCATTATAACTAACAAGAAAAAAAGGTCAAGTGCAGAAGAATATGTGGAAGCTTCTTCTATCAAAGGATTTTTCGTGTTTCGACTTTTGCTCGATGTACTCGTTTATTTATGTAGTGTGCCAAGAGTGTGTGCTTATGCATAATATTTTCATACAATTATTTAAGAAAACTGCCCATCAACACGTTGTGATATACAGCACTAACACACATATACACATGCCACTTGACATGTTGGCCTTAAGATGCTTGGTATTTGCTTTTTGGTTTATTTTTTATTTTGGTATATGTAACAAAAAGTTAAATCACTAAAGCATAATTTCTTTACTTACGGCTTTAATATTGCATACATGAGAATACTCACACACACAAACACACACACATACCAGTAAAGATAGATTCAACTTGTCACTCACAAATCAGTTACATGCATATGTGTAGACAGCATAAATACAAAACATACATGCATAACTTTGTGTGTATTTGTGTGTGTGTGTAATTTTCTTATGAAATTTGTCTACATAGTTTTTAGTAAGCACGCTGCAAGAAGATGATGCCAGCAGTCTTATATATTGAATTATGGTCATTTGAATTTCATGGTCATGTTGGCCATATGTAGCTAGCAAAAGTAGAAGCAACAGGATTCACATTAGATTCCATTAGCTCATTTCGTACGTGTGTCATTTGCCATATGCCATTTTGGGAATTTGAATGTGTCGACAGTTGTAAGTTGTCTACAAAGAAATATTTTCTAAGTTTTTTATCTTTGCCTTTGCATGTCGTCTTTAGGTCGAAATTTAGTTATTAAAAAGTTTAAAGCATACTTTTAGGCTATTGAAAGAGTTGTGCAGATTACAGTGAACAACAAAAATCAAATTTTCGTGCTCAGGTGAGGATTCATTAAGTGTTTTAGATTGTTTTTAGGTTCTCAATCACAAAATTTGGCATTTTCATTTATTTTTCTTATGAAATTTTTAAAATTTCTAGAGAAAAAAGGAAAATAAATAAAAATTTCGAATTTTATGGTCGTTTACCCAGAAGTGGAGTAACAGAAACGTTTCTACTTAAGTAATTCAAAATTGTGTAAGAAAATACATGTGATGTAATGCGAGTTGGTGTGTGTGTGTGTCCCTCTCAGAGCAGCTGAGATGCTACTGAGAGTGTTGGTATATGTGCCTCTCTCTCTCAAATATTTGAGCGGCCAGAAGAGAGTGCTACTACAAGTCATTGAGTGCATGAGATGACGTCATCGTTTTTGCTTTAATCATACGCTCATCAGTGATGATATTTTTGGTACAATTATTGCACTTTTTTGGTACAATTTGAAATCAAAAAAGGACATTGGTACCACCACAGTAACTTTGTACTATTGCATTCAATTTTGTACTTTTTGCCACAATTTGAAATCAAAAAAGTGCATTGGTACCATCACAGTAGCTTTGTACTTTTGCATTCAAAATGCAGTATGGCGTATATTTTTTCATAGTATTTTTTTTTTCGTTAAAAGTTTGTGTCGTTGAATATACTATTGTCCTTTTCTATTTCACACAAACACTCACTGTGTGAGAAATGAGCTGAAATCAATTTAATTTAAAAAGTAGATGAGTTAGGGTGAAGTAAGTTTTTTGTGTACATATATAGTTTGAACCTTTCTATGGGCAACTGGGGTAATTTTTTCCCCCCTTTTGTCTTTATATTTTTGAAATATCTAAAAAAAAAGGTCTAATAAATCATTTAAAATTTTTGGTACATTTGGTACGTGTTTGGTACCTTTGATACATTTTTAGTACATTTTTGGCAAAAAGCATTGATGTAAAACGTAGTTGTTTTGTAGTTGTTCATTCACGGTAATAGATCATTTAAAATTTTTGGTACATTTTTAGTACATTTGATACGTTTTTGCTACATTTGATACATTTTAGGTACATTTTTGGCTGATTTGGTACATTTGTTTTTTTTTTTTTCAATTTGGTACAAAAAGAAAGTAAAAAACAAAAAATTTGATACAAAATCGAAAAATTCATTTATCATCCCTGACCCTCATATGAATAAAACCTGATTTAGACTTTGGCGCGCCAGAAAAGTGCTGCTACACACCTCACACGCACATGAGATGGAACTGAGTGAGCCTGCGTCATCCACTCTGCTTGTATCAGTGTTGGTATTTTAGGTACAATTGTACTTTTTTTCGACTTTTTCTCTGCTTGCATGGTACTTTTGGCACTATGGAAGTATTTTAGGTACAATTTGAAATTGTTCTGTTTTTTTTTTGAGAGGGAAAATTTTAAAAATCATAAATTTATGAATTTTAGCTCGAAGTGAGCCAAATCAAAATCACACTCAGTGACAGGCTCACCCGCAGGATTTTTCCTTGGGGTTGCTTTGAATAAAAAATATATAAGAAATATATAAATGCAGTGGCTTGTCCAAAGAGTGAGCTTTCAACAGAATTTCAGAAAGTTTAAAAATTTTTCTAAATTATTAATGTTCAGCATTTCTTGAATTATGTTCGTTTGAATAATTATTCTTTAAAAACTTTCTTAAGTTATTCAACTTTAAAAAGATTTCGTAAAAATTCTGAGCTTTTAGATAAAGCCTGAATCTTGTTCTAAATAATCTATGACAAGTTTCAATTTATTTATTTTACTTCTTTTTTTTAACAAAAAAAAAAATCTCGATTTCATAGGTGGTTGAAAAAAACCTAAACCAATATTTTGCACCCAGGAATACGCAGATTAGTGTAAAACATTCCATAAAACTTTGGTTTGTGGGTCTGAAGCAACCCAATGTTTCATAGAATCGCTTTGTTCGAAAAAAAAAAAAATGAAAAACGTTCCTTTTTTCTAAGAATTTTGGGTCCCCTTTGGTAAGTCTAAATGAATAGTGGATGTAAAAAAACTTAAAAAAAATCAACCGGACAAAAAAGCAATAAATGTACATACAGAATATGTAAAATTGGTTTTTAAATTGTTTCAAATAAGAAGAAAATATTTTTGTGATTTATATTTTTTATTTTAAACTTATTTTTATATATTGTTTATAGAAATTTATTGTGTTCTTGTCTTGTTTTCCAAAAGTGATGAAAAGGTACTTACGAGAGGTCAACGTATGATTATCAATATACCAATCATACCCCTATTAGGTACAATTGTCCTCAGAAAGGTACTCTCTTAGTCTCTGCTCATGTTCTCTTTTCTACATAGTATAACTACATGACAGTAAAGTAATGAGAGCGTGATGTAAATTAAAAGATGAGCAGAGAGAAAGAGAGAGAGAGCACTTTGTATTATTTTCGGTCGACGTCAACGTCTCTGCTTATATTCCAAGTAAGTAGCCGATCTCCCTACGTTCATATGACGTCGGCTCTCTTAGTATCTGCTCATGCTCTCTTTGTTACAAATAACTGCATGTGCAGGAAAGTACTGAGCGCATGATGTGAACTAAAAGACGAGCGGAGAGAAAGAGAGAGATTGCACTTTGAATTATTTTCGGTCGACGTCAACGTCTCTGCTTGTATTGCCAGTATGTAGTCGATCTTCATACGTTCATATGACTTCAGCTCTCTCAGTGTATGCTCATGTTCTCTCTGCTACAAGCAACTGCAGCGCAGGCAAGTGCTAGGTGAGGGTTAGAAATTAAAAAAAAAAACATATAGAGAGAGAGAGAGACTATTTTCGGTAGCTAACTGCTTATATGCAGATACCGTTTGTCATTCATTCCTTTGCTTCGCATTTGAATTTTTCAATCATTTAGTCTGCTATTTAAATTCCGATTTGAATGTATACGCGAGTGTTGTTAAAGTTTTTTTTTTTTTTTGAATTGCATATGTTTTAAAATTGTTTAGTGAATTAGTGAGTTCAGTTAGATATTCTACATGATTTGAAGACATCCTTAAGAGGGAAAATGAAAGAAATATCTTTTATTTGGTAAGTTTTTTTATAATCTTATTATATTTTTTCTAAACTAATATTGAAAACCACAAATGAATATTTCTTCTTATAATTTATAATAAACAAAGAAAATTAAATCATATAAGAATATTGAGTTGTAATCTTGAAAGAGCATTTAAATAACATTAAAATAGCCACACTAAATGTAAATTTCTTATTTAAAAAATAGTTTGTGAATTTTTTTTTTTTTTAGTAGTAAAATAGCAACGCACTTGAATAAAAAGTTTATTTTTTGATTACAAATAAATTAATTTTCCATTCAATCGAAAGTAAACAAAAGCTTCTACATTTACACAAATAAATAAAATACAAAAAGAAACAGCAAACGGAGATGTAGTGAAGAAATACTTTATATTCATTGCAAGAGAATTTGTTGCAAAAAAAAAAACATAACAAAAAAAAAAAGTAGCAAAATATTTAATTTGTTCAAAAATTCCTTGTAAGAAATGCAAATAAAATCATTTCAATTAAAATATTCGATTGCATTTACTTGCAGATAAAAGTAAATTAAAATCCAATCAAGTGTTAAACCTTAAGTTTAAACCATACATACATAATAAATACTATTACATACATATATACATACATATATGTATATATTATTTACTGCACAACAAATAAATATGCAACATTTTCTGCATCATCAATGAAGCAGAATAGCATACGAGTATAACAAAAAAAACGACCCAAAGAAGCAGATGCAACTTTACGAACATATAACAATTTGAAAATCTTATGCTCAAACGATTTTTGTTAGTTATTTTATAAAGTCAAACACTCACTCAGACATACCGACGTCACCTCTTACACTTCAAATGCATATAATAATCTTTAAGCTTTACCTTCTTGGCGCATTACGTCATTCTAATATTTCACACAATGACAACTTACTGCAGACTCTAGTTTCAATGTCATAAACAATTTCAATTTAATAGTTTTGAAATAGTTACTACATAAGCAGTTCAGTTAGTATGTATTTGGCTAAAAGAGCAATTGCTAGAATGTTTATTAGTTATGAGTGTGAGTATGCTGAATAGTTAAGTTCAGAAGTTGTTAAAGGTAGTGATGTATAAATAAACAATTTTGCTATCTTGTATAACTAAAATGTATTTACTAAATAAATATAAAAGTAAATATGATATTTGAAATTTTAATTGGAATAATATATTAAGATTCTTATTGTTCATTTCTGTGTTATGTATATTATAATTGGTAGATTTCATATGAAATATGTGAAGAATATTGCAAATTTATTTCATTCCTATTATTTTTTCAAATGAATATTTCTTTGATGACAAAACAACTGTTATGTGTTAAACGACCCCGTTTTCTTCTTCTCTCCTTCGTACAAAAAAAAAAACTCAAACGGGAAACGGTATCAGAGAAAACAAACTTGCTCTTTGGATTTCTTGTTTTCTTCATTTTCAACTAATACTCTCTCACAACAATTGCTGTTGTTGTTGTTGTAATATATAAATTATATGCTTTGGGTATTCGATTGCCGTTACGACTACGCAACAATGATTTCTCTCACTTCTCTTGATCTCTTTCTTTTTAACTAACACTCTCTCATTTAAGTGCAATTGTAGTTTTGTAGTAATAAATAAATTATGTGCTTGCGGCGACTCGGCTGCCATTACGAGTACAAAACGACGATTTCTCTCATCTCTCTTGATCGCTTTTCTTTTCAACTAATACCATGGCAGAACTATAACAGGTGATAGCAGCATTACAACAGCTGACAATATAAACACATTGTTTTGTTGTTGTAAATATCCAGAAATGCCGAAAATACAATAACAAGTGCATGCGGAACAAATAAAATGTAAACAAAGATTTTTGACAGTTTTGAGTCTCTTTAGATATAGAAAAAAAAATTAAAAAAAGCAAGAGAGAGTTGACGCTGCTATCAACTGTTATAGTTCTGCCATAACTAATACTCTCTTCGTTAAGTACAATTTGCTCTCTGTGTGTAATAAATAAATTAAGTGCTTTTGTTTCAGCGATGCCAATTTGCGGGTAATTCCCCGATTTGCGGGGAATTATACTTGATTCGGGGAATGAGCTGTTTTTTGTGAGGAATTTGAAGTTATTAAAGTCTGTAGAATATTTTTTGTCAAATTTTATTGTAATGTAAAACGTTTAACTTATGAAATATTTCATATTTTGGGTCTTAAAAATCTTAAACTTTTCTTAAGCAGGCCTTGCAATTTACTGGTTTAGAGAAATCGATTTTTAAAAAAGTGTGCTATTTCAGAGGCTGAGAGGAAAAGTGGTATAACTTCTACGTTCAGAAAAAAAAATGGAATAATTTTACTTAAGAGCAAAAGCAAAACGAAATATGTTCAGAGCAAAAGTGAAACGAAATATGTTCAGAGCGAAAACGGAATAAAAAACTATGCTGCTCTTGCTCTGAAAGAATTGTTATACCATTTTTGCTCTTACTTTTATGGCGTTTCATTTTCACTGTAAACCGTATTACTTATGTCTTTCTTGCACTGACCCTCTAAATTATTTCACTTTTGCTCTTATACAAATTTTAGTTCGCTTTTCCCCTCAGCCTGTCATTTGAAAGTATTATATTTTGAAAATATTTTGTAAACATTTTAGAGACCGCAGAGTGCTTTCGTTATAAAGAAGATGAAGTATATTTTACATGTTAAAAACCGATAGTCAAAACTTTGAACCCGTTTTTCTCAAAACAAAGTTTTTGCCATTTTTTTATTTGAGTTAAAAAAAATCCCATGTTTTCTCCTTTGAGAACTTTGATGTCCAAAAGGGGGCTAAAGCTTATATGTTAAGAATTCCATAGTCAGAAAGTACGTTTCTATTAATCTACCAAAACCATAAAAATTGGTTATGTTTTTTACCGAAAAAGATATTAGATATTAGAGCATCAGAGATGAAGAATCTTTAGAAAGTACTTGATTCATTGAAACGTTAATCAAAGGCTGTATATAGTACCTTTTGTATTATAACTAAATTGCCTTGTAAGAAAAAGTTTTGCTGACTGATCTGAAGGACTAAGCTTAAGTCCCCCCCCCCCCCCCCACCTTTTACTTCTTTTGGGAGCTTAGGGCTTCTACTAAGCATTGCGCCTAGTATTAGTTTCATCAATTATTTTGTTATCATCTGGATAGGTGATTGGCCTACCGCAGATGATCCTGAGTTGATAGAGTTGCTCAGGATCAGCATTTTTCACCAATGCATTCGGTTTGTGTCAAGGCTGACATATGGATGATTTAGAGTTGTGTGGTATGAACGTGTGGAATTTGACTGTTTCATGCCATTACCCTCAAGATGGCACTTTTTGCGTATGTTTTCGCCATAATGGACGTCGCTACGGGCATTTTTGTTCCGTTTTTTTTTATACAGTCGACTGTTGATACGCAGAGGAATTATATTTTATATGAGATAGTTTTTTGGGCTATTGGTTTTACTTGAAAAATTTTTAAAAAACATGATTTTTTTAAAGAAGAGCGTACGGTTATGTCCTTGCCTGGAATCAAACCCGGGGCCACTGAGATGATAGTCCAGCACGCTGCCACTAGACCACCGAGGCGGCTTTAGTATAGTCTTCTTTTTCTCAGGAACGATGGGTTCCCTGGGTTTTCAGATTCTACGTTAACTAAATTTTTTCTCGAACACTTCAAAAATATTTCTAGAATGTAATTTATGTAATTAAATTTTTATTAAAGTAAATATTTAGCTAAAAAAATCAGCTTGGTAGAAGTTTTACCTAAGAAAATTGATTGTATCAAATCTCTTCGAAACAAATTTTCTCCCTAAGCTTCTAATCATTAACATACCTGACTGCACAATACTTATGCACCAATTCTACAACTGTTTTGAATTATTACAAGCGGTTGGACTACAATTTATAAGGCATGTGCTACCAAAACATTTACCTGTACCAAATTTCATGTATTCGCAAATATAAAGGTAAAGGCAAATTCGAATTCACATAGTTACATTACTACAAAATGTAAAGCACATAACGTTTGAAATTTCAGAGGGGTTACTTTTATATTATAATCTACATACCTTTTGCAAAACTACAAAAACAAAAAAAAATTTGCATACTATATTTACAGTTTTAATATCAAAACATTACAAGAACGAGCGAATTTTCATACCCTGGTTTTGTTTTTAATAAAACTTCAAAGAAAAATTCAACATTTTTGCATTAACGCTGAAACCGAAAAACAAATACCCAAAAACAAAACAGGTATAGCAATAACAACAACAAAAGCAACAGCAACAACAACTAAAATAACAGAAACAACTAATGCAACTGTATGTCTACTGCTACTACATACATACAAAAAAACAGCTACAGGAATATAACAAGCGGAAACGGATATTGCATACTTATGCCGAGTGCAAAGTGGCAACAAGCATAAGGCAAATACATATATGCATATAAGCATACATATATACATTTATTCATACATACATATGCATCCATATGAACATACAAACAAAACTACAATTTGTTTAGAATTGAGCGGAAATAAGTAGGCGAACAAACGAACCAACGAACGAACGAACTGCATGTAAAAGATTTTGTTTTTGTAAAATCAAAAGCCGATTAGATTCCATTTCAATGGGCTTCAATGTTCATTCGACTACTTCTTCTCTCACTCTCTCCCTCTCCCCCTGAATCTTCTCTTCTCTCTCTCTCTCTCTCTCTCTCCCCCCTCACTTTCTCTATTTCACTTTAAGCCGGATGGTCATTTTGTAAATGTGTGGTGATTATGTAGTAGTAGAAGCTAACTTCCTACCTATGTACCTACCTATCTACCTAGCACCAGGTGAAAGGACAAGGTTAGAGTATGTCGTAGTAGGTACTTACCTTAAAGGTATGTTGTGCATTTATGTGATTGTTGATGTGTTATTTGTGAGGTAATTTTGTAACAAATCATCATCATAAGTCGTAAGTATGCTTTGGCTTTTGAGTGTGTGCATGCATACATTCATATATATATTTATGTATAAGAGCATGCATATGTATTAGAATGGTTTGATTTTACAATCTCAATTTGTATTTTTGAATTTTTGAGACTTTAGGTCAAAAACAAGCATTTTGGTATTAACACTATATAAGCATTTTTCAGTTTTTTACTTAATTGAAATTTTTGTTATTTATATTGTTGCCAAAAATGCGTTTTTTTAGTCTGAAAAACCTCTATATACAAATTTTGAATTCATAAAAATTACGAAATTTTTCATGTATTTTCAAGCGATTTAAAGTCGCGTTCAATTAATGTACAATATGAGAAATGACGCGGTTTTTTATTAATTCATCTTTGGTTTAAAGTCGCGTACAATAATCGCCTAAAAAATGACGCGTTTTTGTTTTATTCATTTATCTTATATTCAAAGTCGCGTACAACAAACACATGGGGAAATTACGCGTTTTTTACTAATACATCTGTGATTTAAAGTCGCATGCCGCCCGCACAAATGTGAGAAATGACGCATTTTTAATAAATTTATCTGTGATTTAAAGTCGCGTGCAACAAACACATGAGGATCGGACGCGATTTTTATGAAATCATCTGCGATTTAAAGTCGCGTGCAACAAACACATGAGGACCGGACGGGATTTTTATGAATTCATCTGCGATTTAAAGTCGCGACCAACAAACACATAAGGAATAGAGGCGTTTTTTATGAATCTTTATATGGTATATATAATCGTAGAGTTTTATGTGTATGTAATCGTGTAACTTCTGAACGACTTAACCGATTGAACCCATATTTCAGTCATATATTTTCTTAGGCGGGAGGATAAAACATAGCTATTCATAATGGCGTTTAAGAAAGTGGGAGTGGCACCTCCCATACAATCCTAATAGCTTTTTAGATATACCTCAAGAACCATTTAAAGCGCAGTAAAGAAATTTGGTACAATAACGAAAATTGACAATGCCATGCTACAACAGAAATGTGGGTGGGATTGACAAAAGGTGTGTGGCACCTTCCATATAACCTGAATTTCCATTATGAGATGTCGTAGGAGGCATTTATGGAACGATACTAAAATTTAAATTCTTTTAGTTTGTTGGTTTAGTGGGTGTGGCACCATGCTTCACTTTTATTTTCTGCTACTATTTCTACTGCTTTTTCTACTACTATTTTCTACTACTTTTAAATTTTTTTTTTTCTACAATTTCTTCTTATTTTCTACTACTTTTTTAACTAATATTTTTTACTACTATTTTAGTACTTTTTTTCTACTACTTTTCTAATACATTTTTTCTACAATTTCTGTTTACTTTTTACTACTACTTTCTATTATTTTTTTACTACTATTTTTCACTACTTTTTACAGTTTTTCTACTACTATTTTTTACTTTTATTTCTACCACTCTTTCTACTGCATTTAATTATTTTTCTACTACTTTTTCTGACACTTTTTTACTACTTCTTTACCACAATTTGTATTACTATTTTATATTCCTTTTACTACTACATTTTCCACTTCTATTTCTACTGCTATTTTCTACTACTTTTTTACTGTTTAATTTAATTATTTTTCTACTACTTTTTCTGCTACCTTTTTACTACAGTACTTTACCACAATTTGTATTACTATTTTCTATTCCTTTTACTACTACATTTTCCACTTCAATTTCTACTGCTATTTTCTACTACTTTTTTACTGTTTTTTCTTTAATATTTTCTATTACTTTGCCCATTCCTTTTTTCCCAATTATTTCTACTAATTTATCAAATATCTCAAGAACCTGCCTAGCTATGTCAATAGGTGGCGCTGTAATAAACACATGAGGAATTTACGTTTTAAAGTCGCGTACAACATTTACATGAGAAATGGCGCGGTTTTTATGAATTCAGAGAGATTAAGCGATTTTTTTAATAATTCATCTGCGATTTAAAATGGCATTCAACAAACACAAGAAAAACGACGCTATGAATTCATTTACGATTTAAAATCGCTTATGAATTTGTTCAAAATTTGCATTGCATGCTTTTTTTTTGGCCTGAAGATCCATTTTCGGTAACTATTTTACTCAAAACCGAAAGAGCTCCAGTAAAAAAAAGTCCGAAGTTCAAAACTAGAGAAGTTGTGCCGCACGTTTAAAAAAAAAAATTCAAAAATCCATAACAAAGTGGGGTTAAAAATTTTCCCTGTAAGTTGATCCAGTCTAATACCTAGATATTCATGTATATATGTATGAGTGTATGTGTGTGTTTATGTGTACATACAAATTTGTATGTTTTCACATCAATATGCTTTTGGTTTTTTTTTGTTGTTTTTGGAAAATTTAACTTACCTTTACAGTGATTATTTTTGATCACTCATTTGTATGTAGCCTCAAAAAATTTTTGCAGTTCGTACTTTGGTTTTCTTCTCATTTGATTTGTGAACTCAGTTACCAATTTTTCACAATTTTTCTTTCGACTTTTATACCCATATAAGTATGTGTACTTTGATGTGTTTGGAAAAGATTTCCTGCTACCTGTTTGTATTATTTTTGTTTTTCATAGTTTTGTGTGTCCTTTTGAATTGATATTTGGATGCTTGGAGTGATTTGCAATTGCCTATCATGTTTTTACTTTGAATTTTAAAGTTCATTTGATTATTCGAGCACATTATTGTTGTTTCATTGGTAACACATATGTGAATATTACAGATTTTTGATACTTTGGATAAGTGAAGATTTTTGTTTTTTTTTTTTATTTACAGGATCACAAATGAGTAGCTAGTGTGTTATACTGAAATTTGTTGAATTTCTGTAATAGATTTATGAATTTTTAAAGCACTTTTCAAAAGAAAGAACAACACATTTCATTTCCATAGATTATTAAAAGCTTAAAAATGCAATAAAGCAAGTATAGAAATAAGGTTTACTAACTCTGTTGCAATCATTCCAGCTAGCGTTTATATGATTTTAAAACACGAATAAATGGTCACTGTCACATTTACCGATATTTATTTTATAAATTTAATAAAAAAAACTATCGCAAAAACCACTTAAATAATATTAAAACTTCCACGCAAATAAATACGCAGACTGTGCTGCAGGAAAATTGCAAGTAAATGGCGGATGACAGTGGCTGCGTTGCCAACTATCTCAGTGGAGAGTTGAGCACAGGTGTGCAATAAAATAGTACTAAATGAAACAAATGGTAGTAAAATGAAGCAGTAGCTTGAGAGATGATCGATTTTTGTGGTTTTAATGGAACCACTATATAATTTTACTAAAAAGTAAAATTAATTCACTCGCACAATCTGCTGAGCTCGTCAGTAGAAAAAGAAAATTAGTATGAGGAGATTGTTTACTTCCCAAAACACAACAGTCATGTGTAGCTTGCACGAGCGGTCAACAAGAGACCACCAAAAAAGTTTCAAGGGTGAGAGGGAAGAGGGGGCGGGGGGGGGGGGGGCCGTCGATTCAAAAATATTTTTTTTAATCAAAAATTTCGTTTTAGGTAATTTATGTTTTTCTTATTTTCATTGGAAATGTAATGGCGTGAGAAAATTTGTTGTTTCAATTTTTATTGGTTTGAATTTTTGCAATTGCAAAACAAGTTTTTTAAGATTTGGTTTATTTTTTCTTTTCTTTTTATTCCAGACCACATTTATAGTATGTTTTATTAATTTCCTAAATATTATACTAAAGAGCCAAGGAGCAGATTAAAACACAGGCTTCATATTACTGTCTCTTTGATCGTTTTAAATATTTAAGATTGATAGATAGTTTGATTCAAGTTTTTTGAAACTAACATAGCGAAGAATTGCATACCGATTTTCAGATTTTCAGATTTTAAGAAAATTTAAAAATCCATTGATTCAGTGTAAACAAATTTTGGACCTACTGTGATGACATATTTATATCTGTTGTATTTTTTATTCGAAACCCCCCGTTTAGATTAGATTTTTAATGAGGTGGGCATTAAGGTTCCTAGATCACTGCGACCATCTATGGCCTATTGTGATATCTCTCATAGAATTGATTGTTTTTATAGTTCTCCTATGAGTTTAATTCCTTTGAGGAAATTTAATGTCTCTTTAAGAGAACTATTCGCTATGTCTGGCGGCTGTAGGATAGAGTTTCCTAAGTAATGAATTCGGGTCCTCATTAGACCTTCACAGTGGAAAACCCCCATGTGTTGTAAATTTAGTCATTGATGGCTAAATTAAGCCGCTTTTTTTATATTTAGTCTATATTTTAGAAAATTTCTATTTAAATTTTTAAAATAAAAAAAGTATTAATCAATAAGTAACTGGTAGTAATTTTCCTTTCTAACTTTTACACTTTGTAATCAAAAACACTTTAACGAACAACAGAGAATAACAGAGCTGTGATCTGTAAAATAAATTTTTGATTGTAATTTTTTGAAAACTGGAAAATCATGATCAAAATTCCGTAACTTTTATGAACAATGCGGGGTTCTTTGACATTACTAGACTTAAAAATTAATTTTCCCTTTATGTTCATTTAAATCTGACAGGCCTAGAGGAAAACCGGCATAAAATTTATATAAGAGCAAAAGTGAAATAATTTAGAGTGTCAGTGCAAGAATGGCATAAGAAATACCGATTAGCGTGAAAATGAAACGCCTTAAAAGTAAGAGCAAAAATGGTATAACAATTCTTTAAGAGCAAAAACAGAGTAGTAATTTATTCCATTTTTGCTCTAAATATACTTCGTTTCACTTTTGCTCTGAACACATTTCGTTTTGCTTTTGCTCTTAAGTAAAGCTATACCACCTTTTTTCTGAACGTAAACTTTCCCTCTCAGCCTCTTATATATGAGTTGAAACTTTCCTGCGCTTTCACTTTCCGATTTGTCTGTCGTGCCTCAAAAAAGCTTCTTTTTTTTTTTGTAATAAATTTTTTGACTCATTGTAAAGAATAATAAATTATTAGTAAAGAAACCAATTTTTGGAATTTCAATCTTAATCATTTTATTAATGTTGATTAGTTATCATAACACCCTGTATTGCCCATATGCCGGAATTCTTAGTTACTATTTACTAGGTATAAAACGGCGGTTGGCCATTTTCGTCGCTTTAAGTGTCAATGTAATTTTTATGAATTTTTAATAAAACTCTCTTCTTTCGGTCATCGAGCTGTAGAAGAGAAAACATTGATTTCAATGAAAATAAATGAATTACAATATTTATGTCTTTCTTGTATTCGGCTACTTATTTTTAATTGTTAAATGAAAATAAATACACTCACGTTCATTTAGGTACAATTTTTTTTTTTTGGTGAATTACAATTTAAAATTTATAAATTGCATCACTGTAATGCACTTGTTTAGTGTTTAGCGCTGTCATAACGTTAAACTCTCACAACAAAAACAACTAAACAAGAGAATCAGAGTTCATTCGTTTTTCCCGCAAATTTACAACAAATACACCACTGCGCTCTCTTGCAGAAGTCTCCATATCCGCATTCTCAGTAGTATGATTTAGTACTAAATGGTACTAATTTACTATTATGAAGAAGAATGACAGTTCATAAGAAAATGGCAAACAAAAAAGAAAAGAGGTTAGAAAGTGCGCGTGCTGCGTTTTTTGATGAAATTAAAATTAAATAAAAATATAAGTTAGTCAATAAAGCGAGTGTCGTCGCGGGTTGAAAATAAAACGCGAGAAAATATGAATATTTTTGCGGTAGTAAATTTAATTGCTTTCTAAAAGTAAACTAAATAAGAAGTTTTCATTTTTGTTTTGGATTATGTGTTTCCCACCGACGCGCAAAGTTTTTAACATCGGCGCAAAGAACTTTCCAAAGCCTAAAATTAAAAAAATGTATTCTTTTATTGTTTTCTTTAAATATTACTTAAATTCGAAAGTGTGAACTTTGTCGCTATTACTTAATTTTCATAAAATAATAACTTCCCTATTGACAACAAATTTACAAAAGCCAACGTCAAACCGGAAATTACTGTCTGTTGCAGTTTCAACACCTTCAAAACGAACACACCCACATCACACCAATACATATGTACATATGCAGGCATATACAATATGTAAGTTACTACTAACAAACAAGCTTAAATGCTAAAGTGAGGGGCATTCAATAAAGTTTTCAATAAATTATTGATTTTCACTATAATTTCCTGTGGGTTATCCCAATATGTAAGTACATATGTATGTATACTCGTATAAGCCTTTTGCAATACAAACGCCTGCATACCCAACACGGCGGCTTACATTACTTATACATAGCAATAACTCAATTTATATATACGAACGAGTTTGTATCTACATACATATATTGTAAAATTAAAGTGAGAATGAAAATAAAATAGTAAAATAAAAAAAATCGAAACGTTTTAACACCGGAAAAACAAAATTAAACTTTGACGCCAACAGCGTTGATGAGTCGACGTCATCAGCCTTGTCGCTTTCGTCGCGTTAGTCGTTGCCGTTCAACGTTTCTCGTCGTCGTCGTCGTCTTCATTATCGCTTTTACCTTTAGAGCAGCTCGAATGTCTAAACGTAAATTTCATAATCAACTTCCGCCATGTAACAAGTATAACATCCGGTAACGGCGTCGTCATCGTCGTAGTCGCTCAGAGGCGGAAGTGGAAGTGCAGACGACGCGACGACGTCTAAGGTACCGCCGCGCTAACAACGAACATCACTTTCCTTACAATAGCCATCGTCGTCTTCATCACCGTCAATCGTCGTCGTCATACTATAAAATTGCAATTTGTTAGAAAATTTACAACTTTTTTTTATTTTCTTTTTCATTGTTTTTTTTTATTTTTTTTTATTTCTTGAAACTTTCATTAATCCCAAAGCGATGTAATCAATTTAGAAATTCGTCTCATTTTAAGGAAATTGATTATCTGTAATTACAAAATGTGTAAATTTGAAGGTTGTAGCAGACATCGAGTGAGTGAGGGAAAAGAGTAAAAAAGGAATGACGCAACTGGAAAATATTTATAAGAAGCATGAAAGTGCAGTGAATTTAATGAAAGTTTTTCGAAAAATTTCATTAAAGTTTTTATAAAGAAAATTGAGAATGTACTTACATTATATTGCTAATTAGTAAAATTAAGTACAGTCACTCTGTTCTGAATTTGCTCCTTTCAAATTCGAAGTTATAATTATCAGTAGTTATATATTTCATTTAAGATCATCATCATCATACCTAAAGTCCCAGTGCCTTTTTTCGTTCAAAGAAGTTATTCGGTTTTGTTTTCATTCACGTTAGACCCAGTCGACGAGACTTTTCTCTCAGTTGTTAAATGGAAAAGAAATTTGTACGATGAACTGTATTTTAAGTACATTCACGCTCATTTAGATACAATTTTTTTTTTTTTTTTTTTTGTTGAATTAGGAACGAATTGAAATTTCATCACTGTAATGCACTTGTATTAGTGCATAGCGCTGTCATAACTTTAAACTCTCACAAGAGAAACAACCAAATGAGAGAATCAGCGTTCAATCGTTTTTCCCGCAAATTTACAACAAATACACCACTGCGCTCTCTTGCAGAAGTCGCCATATCCGCATTCTCAGTAGTATGATTTAGTACTAAATGGTACTAATTTACTATTATGAAGAAGAATGACAGTGTGAATTTTTTTAGGCGATGTATTTTCTACTGTCGCGTAAAGTTTTTAACATGAACTTGTCGAGCTTTTTCAATCCTTATTCGCAAGACTAAGCGCAGTCAGCCTCTTCTGAATTTGCTTTCTTCAACTTTGAAGGTAAGATAATTATCCATAGTAATATTTTATTTCATCTAAGACCATCATCATAGCAAAAGTCAAAGCCTCTTTGTTCGTTTACTGAAGTCATTCCGTTTTGTCTTGCCACCCGCTAGACCAAGTCGACGAGACTCTTTTTCCCCAGCTGGAAAATGATGCGATGAGTGTTCACGCGTTGGTGTTAGTTACGTATTTATTAAATACCAAATGCGCCATACTTCAAACTAATAAGCATTCTTGGATTTTTCTGGAATAAATAACTTTTCTAGAGAAATCAAAAAGTGCCAAAGGTGCCAGACTTCAAGCTAATGTTATTTTTTTTTTGTCTTCTCAAGAGAATTAACTTTTCTTGAGACATTGTCAGACTTCAAGCTGATGTGATTTTTTTGGGGCTTTCCCAGAAGGAATAACTTTTCTGGAAACAAGCTACAAAGTGATGTATTATTTCGAAAATTTTCAAGAGAAATAATTTTTCCTGAGACATCTAATATTCCAGATTGTATGCTGATGTGATTTTTTTTAGCCTTTTCAAGAGGAACAACTTCTCTTGAGACAACAGAAATGCCAGGTTTCAAAACGATGTTATTTTTTGAAGCTTTTCAAGTGAAATAACTTTTCTCGAGACACCAAAAGTGTCCGACCTCAAACTAACGTGATTTTCATAGGTTTTCTCAGGAAGAATAACTTTTCCTAAGAATCCAAAAATGCCCGACTTTAAGCTAATATGATTTTTTTGTGATTCTCTCAACAGGAACAACTTTTCCTGAGGATCCAAAATTATTTCATTTTAAGCTTAAGAAATTTTTTTGGAAATTTTTTAACAGAATTAAATTTTTTTTAAGCATCTTTGTAACTCCGCAGGTGAAATAACTTTTTCGAAACATTCAAAGTGCCGCACTTCAAATTGATTTTCTTTCTTGGACGTTTTTAGGATAAATATATTTTTCCTCAAATTGACGCATTAGTTGTCTAGTGGCAGCATGCTAGACTTTCTTCTCACGGGTCGCAAGCTCGAAACCCAGTTAAGTCATAGCATTGCATTTTATTTATTATTGAAATAAAATTGATTCTTCTAACAAAAATTAACCCTGTGTAATGCTAGCTGGTTAGCTATCTAAGTGGCTGTTCACGCGGCGGCAAGCATGAACGCCTTTTTGAAAGAGAGAGGTAAAAAAATAGGTAGTTAGAAAAAGGCAAAGCAGTTTTTATTACTTTTTTACTACCTATTTTGTCTACTTCTCTCTTTCCGACTAGGGTTCATGCTTGCACCCGTGTAAAGAGCCCCTAAAGGAATGAAAAAAGTTACGGCATTTTCTCTTTGGCATTTTCATACAACCGATGGTAGATCCAGGGAGGGGGAAGCTTGAGAAAGGGAAATTTTCTTATTGGTGTTTTTCAAAAAAATGCACTAAAAATTTGTTTTACTAGACCGATATCTCGTTCAAAAATTCATTTCAATGATTGGTAAACGCAGCCAACTAAACCTTTTCCCATAATTGCATAAATTAGAGTCCAGAAGTTAGTTTGGAACTCAATACCCTCTTTCGGTATTGATGATTTCTACAGTTTTTATTGAATATAAAAGTGCCGCTAGGTGTCAATGTCACGATTAAACAGAGACCATAACCTTTAGTTTATGTCTTCACTGCAATCCACATGTCAGCCGTGACACAAACCCGATAATGCAGTGGTGAATAATCGTTTGTGGTAGGGTGTTGTATATAATATCCCAGTGAGGGAAGTGATTGAAACTTTTTGGTTAAAGTATTTTTGAGAATTTCAAAGACCTAAGCAATTAGCAATGATTACACTGTAATTGTAAAGTGTTAATTACAAAATGAAATGTTGAATGAATGTAAATTTCTATATTCACAATTTCAACACAATACACCAAAAAATTTGTTATTTCTGGTTACTTATAAAACAAAAATATATGTAAAATAGTTATGTTTTGCATAAAAGAAAAATCCATCATCAAAATAACAAAAATGCATCAATTAACTTGTAATATTTTATGCATACTTTCAGGCATACTCACACAACACTTTATGCATAAATATTAACCTAAAAACTTTTTCGTTTATTGGACCAAAAAAACCAAAAAAAAAAAAAAGATACAAAAATTTTGTTAAATTCACTCACTTCCTTTTGAGCTTTATTAATATTTGATGATGTCCTCAAATGTTGCTAATGCAAAGTATGCAATTTTGATACCTTTTTCTGCCTTCTGCCTTCTGTTTTTTTGTTTTTTTTTTGGTTTTACATACTACGAAAAACTACAACAGTAAAAACTAAAAAGAAAAAAAAAAACAAAAAACTGTGCACTTTATAACATCTCAACATCATCATCATAATCAACGAAATAAGGTTAATTAATAAATTTTTAATAATATTTGCTACCTCTCACACATCGGTACATATGCGAAGGTATATACTCTACTCTCATATACTTACCGACTACCGACATGGAGTAGAAAGGTGCTCATATGCATACCAAGAACATTGAATCAAAAATACATGTTTCTCATATACTAGCAACATGAGTAGAAACAAAAAAGAAAACTGTGAAAAAGCAAATTTCTAGCTATGGGAATAAAATTTCATATTGTTGTATAAACGAAAATGTTTTTGTTTTTTTTTTTTTTGCTAATTATACATAGAAAAGTCGAGAAAAGTTGTGTGTTTTTGGAATAGTTTACATTTCATGGAGGTAAAAAGAAATCTAGAGTATGAAAAACACAAGAAGCTCTGGAATTATTCTAACTAGAAATAAGTACTGAGAAAATGATTTAAGGTTTCTTCCCCGTTTAGTTCGCTTTGACCCGAAATGTTTATTGTGCGATTCAAAGGGGAGAAGCAAGAGATTCCTAATAAGATCCTCTCTTGCCAATAAATTTTTTATACACTTAAAATTGTTTTATTCGGTGTCGTATCCTCTCTTACTTACTTACATAGTTGGCACTACAACCGATGATCGGTCTTGGCCGCCTTAATGAAGCTTTGCCAGTCGCCTCTGCTATGTACCAATGGCTTGAATATGTTTTTTGGTTTCAGCTTTGAACTCTGGAATGCATTAGGGGAATGTCTTATCGATTTTTCTACTGGGTTGTACTCTCTTTCTAATACTTTTTTGCCGATTTCAGCACTTATTATTTCGTCATTTTTAAACAGTGTGGCCAACTTTTATTTTTCAAAATCTGCTAAAATGCATATTTTCGTAAAAAAAGCGTTAAATTTTTTTCCTTATAAAAGTGCGCCAAACTCAATACATTTAAACTTTTTCACTAATACAGGGAAACATGAAAATTTCTTCGATTTTTCTAAGATATTTTAAATTGAAAAAAACGAACTGAGCTCTAAATCACTTTTTTCCGCGTTTTAATTTTCAAAATCAGCGGGAAAAGCGCTGAGTTGGCCACACTGTTTTTATATTATAAAAAAAAAAATCCTTTTGTAAAATAGTATTTAATTGCGAGAGTACTCAATTAAATAATTGGAGACAGATATACACATATTGTTGTTTTCCTTCAGATTTGCTTTTGATCACAAGAATAAGAAGTAACGGTTAATGGCTCGCTCCCCTTTTCGAATTTTGTTGGCATTCATTTTAAGTAAAGTTCTCTCTGAGAACCAACAAAATATAATAAGAGAGAACTTCTCTCTAATATTTGTTCGATTTCCATATATATTATTTCACCACTAATATATTATAACAACAAAAATGAACACAGAACATTATCTAAAATTAATACCAACAAAATGTAATAAGAGAGAACTTCTCTCTAATATTTGTTCGATTTCCATATATATTATTTCACCTCTATGAAATTACAACAACAAAAAGCCACATGTAAACTAAATTTCTATGTGTGTGTGAGAGTTCATAATCTCACGCTCAATTGCTTGGAACAGAGGTTTGGCATATTGTTGTTGTAATTTCATATTTCTAATGAAACTCTTTGCCAGAGAAGAGTATTTAATTTGGCAACAACAAATTGTATAAGAAATAACTGTAATAGAAATTTTGAAAGATGCTAATAGATTTTCGTGTGTTTATTTTAAAATTTCGATTACTCAACTGTAAATTAAGGTTCGTGTGGTGAGTAAGTGTAGTTCATGTTTGAAATATAGTTCAGGTTCGTATTTTAGATGAAAACTTTTAGATTCACATGTACACGTGCTACCCTTTCGGACGAGCATATGAAAGTTCTACTTCAAAGTATCCAACATAGAATAATAATAAAGTCTTTATTGTAAATTCGTAGATTACTGTGCACAACTCTGTCTCATTATACATTTACTGCTAAAAACTACCTACCTATATTTTTATTATTAAATTAATAGCAGTGTAAGCATATGCATGTGTACATACATTTATATGTATGAGTGTGTGTGTGTGTGTGAAACTCAATGTTATAACTATTACATTATGTAGATTTTCTTCTTTTTTTTTTGTTTCTACTTACTTGATATTTTTTAATTTTAAAAGTCACCTTAGATGACTTTTTTTTTTACAGATTTCCTTCAAACAGTGATGAAAAGTAGTGAAAATAATATAGCGGTAGCATATAATTTAAATTTGTATGTTTGTATATACATATGCATGTTTATATATGTAAAAGTAAATGCATTTAAATTAGAAAATTCTGTTGAATAATGCAATTTAATGAATGTGTTACTTAATGTCATGTCAAGACGCCAACGACAAATACAACGACAACGATGACGACGAAGAAGTAGTAAAGTGTAGAAAAATCCATGAGCATGAGAGGAAATGCATCGAATTTTTAATTTTGTGTTGAAATTGCAATAAGCTACATATTTCTGTGGTATAGAATTCATTAAACAAATATTACTATTTGCAATTTAGAAGAATTTTAAATTATTAATAAACTAATTTTTGGAGTCTTATTATAAATTTAAAGAGTGAATAAACAGGGAATAAAATATTTTACTCATTTCATACCTCTATGTCTTTAAAAAAATATTGATTACTAAATACGATTAAAAACTTCAGATTTTTTCATTTTATTTAGTGAAAAATAGCTGACTTCATTCAATTTGCTATTGTTTTGGCGGAAATTAAATTAATTTATTTTTTTATTTTTTTATATGGAAATTTAATGTGCAGAACTTGAATTTCATATTCTTATTCAAACTTGATTAAGGGAGGCTTGAATATTTTAGTTGCTTCCAGCCTTGAACTCTGGAATGAGTTTTAGGAATGCCTTATCGATTTTTCTACTGGATAATGTTCTTTCTACTACGCTCTTCGCCGATTTCAGCACTTATTATTTCACCATTTTTAAATTACAACAACAAACAAAGTGCACAATTAAATAAACAGAGACAGATGAATCTCATGCGTAATTGTTTGTTCTGCATATTGTTGTTTTTGTTATTTCATTCCTCCAAATGTGCGTTTAATCACACTCAGAGCAATTTAGCCACAGCAAGTTTAACAAGAAGTAACGGTTAATGGTCTCTGCCTTTATCGTTCTCTGAGAGAACATTACTTAAAAAAAAAAAATACCAACAAAATATGTTAAGAGAGAACTTCTCTCCAATATTTCTTTGATTTCCACACATATTATCGATGGTCATACGTTGACCCCTCGTAAGTACTTTTTCGCCACTTTTGGAAGACAAGACAATAACGCAATAAATTTCTATAAACAATATATAAAAATAAGTTTAAAATAAAAAAAAAATTATTTAAAAAATTATTTTTTTCTTATTTAAAATGATTTACATATTCTTTATGAACATTTATTGCTTTTTTGTCGTCTCTTCCAAAAATGGTGAATAACGGTCAACGTATGACCATCGATATTTCGCCTTTTTGAAATTACAACGACAAAAAAAATCAACAGAAAATCTTATTTAAAATAAATACCAACAAAATATGTTAAGAGAGAACTTCTCTCCAATATTTCTTCGATTTCTACATGTATTATTTCGCCACATTGAAATTATAACAACAAAAATCAACAGTGAACATTACTTAAGATGAATACCACATATCGATAGTCATACGTTGACACCTCGTAAGTAGTTTTCCTTCACTTTGGAAGAGACGACAAAAAGGCAATAAATGTACATAAATAATATGCACAAATTGGGCTTAAAATAAAACTTAAATAAAAAAAAAATTTTTCGAATAATTTTTTCTTATTTAAAACATTTTTTTTATACATATTGTTTGTCAAAATTTATAGCGATTAAGTTATCTCTTCCAAAAGTGGTGCAAACGTATGACAATCGTTATATTATTTCCCCTCTTTGAAATTACAACAACAAAAATCAACAGAGAACATTACTTAAAATTAATTCCAACAAAATATTATAAGAGAGAACTTCTCTCTAATGTTTTTTTCGATTTCCACATATTTTAATTCACCACTTTAAAATTACAACAACAAAAATCAACAGAGAACATTACTTGACATGAATAACAACAAAATACGATAAGAGAGAACTTCTTTTCGATTTCCGTATATATTATTTCACCACTATGAAATTTCAACAACAACAATCAAAAGAGAGCATTACTTAAACTGAACTGAGAGAAGTTCTCTCTAATGTTTTTTTCGATTTCCACATATTTTAATTCACCACTTTAAAATTACAACAACAAAAATCAACAGAGAACATTACTTGACATGAATAACAACAAAATACGATAAGAGAGAACTTCTTTTCGATTTCCGTATATATTATTTCACCACTATGAAATTTCAACAACAACAATCAAAAGAGAGCATTACTTAAACTGAATACCAACAAAATCTGACAAAAGAGAACTTCTCTCTAATGTTTCTTCAATTTCCACACATATATTATTTCACCACTTTGAAATTACAACAAAAATCAACAAGTAAAATAAATTTCTATGTGTGAGTGAGAGTTCGTGATCTAACGCTCAATTGCTTGGACCAGAGGATCTGTACATTGTTGTTGTAATTTCATATTTCTTACATAATTCTCTATCTGAAAAGTTTATTTAATTTACCAACAACAAATTATATAAGAAATAATGATTTATGTTCTCTCTCTCTCCCTTTGTCTCTCTGAAATGGGTTAACTAAATCTTTATTTATTTTTTTTGTTGGAAATGAAAATTAGGTTTTCTCACACTTGAAGTGAAATATAATTCGCTAATTAATTAAGTTTTATATAATGAAAAATGTGTTGCTAATACAATGTTATAGCTATTCAATATAATTCAATACATAACAGAGGTTAAATAGTAAAATAACCTTCAATTCCTCAAAGTTAGATACTGATTTTTTCTCATTTTTTTCTTTTTCTTTCACCCATTAAATTAATTATTTTCTTTACCCTATTCATTATTTCACATCAACTGGTAACAAAAGTATTTCTGCCCTTTAAAAACAAAATGGATTTAAAAACTTTTATATTCTAACAATCTTTACTTTCAAATTAAACATTTATTTTCACTCAATGGTAACAAAAACTTAACACTTATACTTACGTAATTAAATGAACTTCAAAACCAAACAAAGCATATACACCTGTGTCCCCCTTTATAAATCTCGGACTAAATGCAAGAAAACTCTCCCCCAGAAGTATAAACCTGTGATATAAGTTCATCATATGAGTGAGTGTATGTGTGAGTGTTTTTTTTCCACTTGTCATGTGGTTGAAAGTGTGTAGTGTTGAAAACCATCATGTAAGATAGTAAAACGATATACTGAGAAGTAGAAGATATGGATGCTTAAGTACTTACTGTGAACTTAGTAAGTGTTTTTAGTTCAATCTCAAGCAAAGAGTAACGTTTGTATCTATATACAAGTACAAGTATTTCATCAGATGGTTTCTGTTTTACTGCAGTTGTTGTTGTGTAGTTGTTGAGAAGCGTTTTAGCATGTAACATGACAATGACCTTAAGGTATTTTAAAAGTATTTTAAATGGAACAATGTACATGCATATATATATATATTTTTTTTTTATTAGTACTTTCAACTATTGCACTTGTTGTGTTTCATATATGTCGGTAGTTTAATAAAAACTTTTTAGTTTAACTTCAACTTTTTGCATCTTCTCTTTTTTTCTCATTTTTTTTTTTTTTTATTATTTTTTATTTTTATTTTGCACAAATTGCATTGCATTTCACACTCACTCATATGCACATTCTTTGCATAACTTTAGGCGCGTGTTTGTTGTTTTTTTTTGTACCGGAAGGAAACATCAGCATACAAACACATCAATCAGCAATTTCTGTTGTGAGAACGTGCATATTTGTGGTGGTGTATTTGCAACTGGTAACCCATAGGGAAAAAGTGAGGTGAAAGATGAAGTGAAAACTTTGGAATGCTCTTTGAGTTGATCAACTGTAAACGCTGAGTTGAGTAATGACAAGTACGGAATTTTAGCATTGAATATTTTTTAGTAGTACTTTTGAATACCTCTAAATGGAAAGTTGGCGTCAGTGGTTTTTTTTTTTGTCTATATATGTGCATATAAAACCGCCTAAGTTTACAGTACAAAAATTTCAAAAAATTATATTCCACTCATTAATTAGCAACAACAATAACTGTTGACAATAGAATCGACTGGCATTTCTACCCACTGGGTACATGCACCTACCTGTATGCTTGTGTGTGTGTGTGTGTCTTCATATATATGCATTTGCAATGTGCGTGTACATTTATGATATGAATGTATAATAATGTTGGCGTGTTTTGGGTTAATTTCTTCAAAGTACTTAAGGTACAATACTTTCAAGTAAAATTAATACCAAAATGCATGCAAAAATTCAATTTTTCTTACACTTGTTGAAGAAAGTTAATTATCAAAAATACGATTAAAATTTTTGGACTTCAAAACTGAAAAGAAAATTACTTTTGATTTAAAAACTGCTGTATATTTACATCAGTAAAATAACTTTCACTTGGTTAGTGCATTTTTCAAGTACAACAATTGCAATCTCACGACAACATCAAACTACATAATTCCCCACTGCGACTTAACTAAGTATGCAAAAATTCTTTCATATCTCGACACTTCGCTCTGTTCATTTCTGCTGATTGAAAGCAGCTGATACCTTCAGGGTTGCATTTTAGTACATGGTTGTAATAAACGAAATTGAGGCTGACTTAGGTGTGTAGAAGCAATCAAAGACATTCAGAGCAAGACAGGCAGAGCAACGAGTGCAATTCAGAGGCAATTTGAGGCATTCTTCTGAGTATTTTTTTTAATCATTTTTATTTACATTGTTTAAATTTTTTATATTTTATTTATTTTTTTTTTTAATTTTTTTTAAAATTTTTGTTTTTTTTTTTTTGGAATGTTTTTATTGTTTTTAATTTTTGCTTTTTTTAAGATTTAGTTAGATCACTTCCATTAATACAGCATAAGTTTCCTTGTTGATTTTTTTTGTTGAATTTTTTTTTGTTTGTTTTTAAAATTTGTTTTTTTTTTGGAATTTTTATATTCACAAAAAAAAATTTATATAATGATTTTTTAAGATTTTTTTTTATATTATTTTTTTTTACTTTTTGTTATTAATTTTTTTTTATATATATATTTTATAGTTTTTTACTTACTATTTTTAATGTTTTTTTTTTAATTTCTTTATATTTTTGGCTCATCTTTTTTTTTTGTTGATTTTGAGTTTTTTTATTTAGTTTTTTAATCTTTTTTTTAATTTTTTTCTTGAATTTTGTTTTTGCTATTAATTTTTTATATATATATATATTTTTATAGTTTTTTAATTACTATTTTTAATGTTTTTTTTTTAGTTTTTTTATATTTTTTGCTCACCTTTTTTTTTTTTTTTGTTGATTTTGCATTTTTTTTATTTGATTTTTTAATCTTTTTTGTTATTTTTTTCAAATTTTTTCTTGAATTTTGTTTTATTTGTTGTTTTTTGGGTTTTGTATATTAAAAAAAAAATTCTATATAGTTGTTTTTTTTTTAATTTTTTTTATTCCTTATATATTTTTTTATTTATTTGTTTGTTTTTTCATTTTTTATTCCTTATATGTTTTTATTTTTTTTGGTTATGTTTTTTTATATTTTATTCCTTATATATTTTTTTCATTTATTTTTTTTCTTACTTTTTCTTATTAATTTTTTTATATTTTTTAATTGCTCTTTTTTTTATATTTGTTTTTTTTTTAGTTTTTGAAATATTTTTTTTTGTTTCAGTTTTGTTTGTGTATTTTTTAAATATATTTTTTCAGAGGCAATTATATATTTTCTTCTGTAAATTTATTTTTTGGAATATTTGTTCATGTTTTTGTAATTTATTTCTGAAAATTTTCTTACATTTTTTAATTTTTTTTTTTGTTTTTGGAACATATTTAATTTTTCTGATTTTTCTTTTGTTTTTGGAGTTTCTTTAAATTTTTTTTCATTCCTTTTTATCTATTTGTCTTAATTTGTGTTTTTGTTAAATTTTTTTTTAATTTATGAGTTTTGTTTTAACATAAATATATTTTTGATTTTTAAATTTTCTTTTTATCTTTTTTTAAATTTTTGCTTTTATTTTTTTGTTACATTTTTTTTTTATTGTTTTTAAATCTTTTATTTTTTTTTGTTTTGTTTCTTTATATTTTTTTAAATTTGCATAATTAGATACTTTCTTCTGTGAATTTTTTTTTTTGGAATATTTTTTTGTTTTTTGAAATATTTTTTTTTTTGTAATATTGTTATTTTTTGAAATATTTTTTTTTTGGAATATTTTTTTTTTGAAATATTTTTTTTTTGAAATATTTTTTTTTTCTGTTTTTACCTTTTTTTATTTTTTATCTCATTTTTTAAATTTTTGTTTTTATTTGTTTTAATATGTTTAATTTTTATTATTTTTGGGTTTTCTTTTTAATTTTTTTTTTTTATCCTTTTTTAAATGTTTCTTTTTATTTTTTTGTTATATTTTTTAAATACTTTTGATGTGTTTTATTTTTTTTTAGTTTTGAGATTTTTAAGATATGGTTTTAAAATTTTTTTTTTTTATATTTTTAATATGTTTTTTTTGCTGTTTTTTTATATTGTTCTATCTCTTTTTTTTTAATTTCTTTTACTTTTGTTTTTTCTTCTGTGCCAGAGACAGTCATAGAAGATTAGTATAGTTCAAAATACTAACTCAGAGTTCATGAAGTTGAATTTAATGCAGTTTTTGAGTGGGAGTTAATTCAAGGCGTCTGATTTGATTTTATGAGCCTATTTTTGTATCAGTCATAGAAATTTCAAGGCTATATGTAACCGCCAGAGACTGTTGGTGGATATCCAATGTAGTCAGAGGCAGACAGAAGCAATTTGAGATTAGAAGTGACAGCCAGAAGCAATTAGAGACACTCTAAGGCAGTCAGAATCACTCATAAATAGTTTGAGGAAGACGCTTATGGACAGAGTTAGGATGGCAGTTAGAGACAGTCAAAGAATGGCAATCATTGACAGTAAGTAGTTTGAGAAAGCCATTCATAAATCATAGATAACAATCGGAGGTAAGCAGATGTAAGGAGAGGGAAAGTTTTTACTTCAAATGTGTTAATCTTAAGAAATTTCGTGCTCCAAAATTTCTTTATCCTTTAATGACCACAAAAGTGTTCCAGATTTATGCAAGCCCGAATTTCCAATTATAAATTTATACATTTCTAAACCATTCAAAAAAAAAAATACAAAAAACAAAATCTAAATTCAATAAATCTAAATTGTGTGTGTATTCAATATTCAATATGTCAACCAAAACACTTTGTTATGCAATTCTGATTTAATCTAATACGCTTGCAGCATGTATTTATATTTTTCATTGCATACTTTTAGGCGGATTACTTATATGTATTTTGTATTAAGCATTTGCACGAATTTTCCATAATAAATACGCTATAATTTTTGTGTATTAACACATAAATAAATTATTTTTGAATGTAATTTTGTTTTTCAATATACAACAATAACAAAAATACCAAAAATATATTTGAAATAATTTTTGGGAGATTTTATATGCGCATTACTTAGTACTTATGTGCGTGTGTGTGTAGTATTCATGTTGTTTGATCACACGGATTTATTTAATGGTATTTTTCGGAATATTTTTGGTGGATGGACAAAAATTTCCGTTCAATTTTTTTTCTGTTTTTTTTTTGTTTTGTTTTGTTTATTTGATTTTTTGTTTAACTTAATATGTAAAAATATTTTTCAAATCATTTTAATTATATTTTCAATAGATAACAAAAACGAATAATCAGTGCGTAAATATTTGGTAATCAAATTCATAATAATATTGCATATTTTTAGGATTATATAAATATTGGGAATTGGCAAAACTGTTGGTTGTAGTTAAATTATGCCATTAGGCACACAAAATATAATTTCAATTTTCTATTCAACAAATATGCAATAAAATATTAATTTATCTATTAATTACTCAAGCCGCCTAAAACTTCACTTCCACCCTCAACTAATGAATTAATAATAAAAACTATGAACATTTTTCAGACACACCTAAATGTAAGGTTTGGAAAAAGGGCGCCGGTGGGAGTGGGGGTGGGTGGAAAAAACTTTTTGGTGTAGGTAAAAAAAAAGAAATCTCAATTTAAAAGTCATTAAAAACCAACGACACACAAACCCAACCAGTTAGCGAGACATGTGTACTTATTTTGTTGTTGTATATATATGGAAACTAGGAAGTATGTATGTA
Source organism: Toxonevra muliebris (assembly GCA_963691655.1). Taxonomy (NCBI): domain Eukaryota; kingdom Metazoa; phylum Arthropoda; class Insecta; order Diptera; family Pallopteridae; genus Toxonevra; species Toxonevra muliebris. The sequence continues at coordinate 9,521,453 of OY829329.1, read as the reverse complement.
TGTGTGTAAGTATGTTTGAATGTAGTTTGTGTGTCTTTTTAAATGTTGCACACATGTCTACACCATTAGCGGATCTAAGGGGAGCTAAAGGGGGTGAGGTTTGGGGTTCTTTACCAATGCGGATTTATTAATTTTTGATCATTGGCCATGAATAAAAAAAAAAAAAAATAAAAAAAAATTATGTATCTGCAGGCACTCACTTTGTTGTTTCTTTGAAAATTATATAACAAATGCTGTTGAAGTTTTTATAGTCTTTTTCTCTGTTGTTGTTGTTGCTTTTCGTCTTTTAATACTCTCTACACTTATCGACACAAACATGGCGTAGTACATGTATGTTACACAAGAGAGAGAGAAAGAGAGAAAGTTCAGCTATTTACAAATCAAGCAGAGGCATCTAGGTCGGCTCACATGAAGTACAACTGCAAGAAGTCGACTCTCTGCTTGGTTATATGTAGCCGAATAACAACTGCATAAACTCGTTTCTTACTTGAACAGAAACGCAATTTTTTCTCGAGACTGTTTCTTGTTGAAGCTTTTGCACTCTTCCTCTTTCGATTTTCTGAAGCTTTTTTTTTTTTTCTTGATACTCTCTACACTTATATACACAAATACGACGTTGTACATGTATATAACAGATGAGAGGGAGAAAGCTGTCTCACTAAAGCACATGAGAGGGAAAGCTCTCTCACTAATACACATGCGATAAGTCGCCTCTCTCCTTGATTGCATTTAGCCGATCTCCATATGACCTCGTTCGTTTAACACTAACAACTACATGCATACCTTGGTTTCTTGTTAGTTTCGTTTGAGTGTAATAAAAGCTCATTTCCATTGCAAAGCTTTCGCTTCGAAAAAAAATAAAAAAATGTTAAGAGACGAATAAATTAAAACCCTCTTCTCCCCCTTTGAAAATCTCTCTATCCGCTAGTGTTCTACATATATATGTATGTGTTCATGTACTTTCACTCATGCTCATGTGCTCGTGTATGTTTATGCGTATCGTATAAAACTCTGTCGTTTTTCATAGTGGAATTAAAAACTTATTTAAAATTAATGAGCTTTTGTAATTAAGAATGTTTACCTGAAACTATGTATAATAACGGCAAAAAAAACACAGAACAGCAATAGCAAGAAGTACAAAAACAACAGAAATAAAAATAACAAAACATAAAAATTTTTATAACTTTTTTTTTTTTAATTTTTTTGTTCGTTCGCTCGTTTGTTTTTTTGTTATGAAGTTATTGTTGTTATGCATATGCAATGAGTGCAATGAACATAATTTTTTCCAATTTTTTTTTGCAAAGATTTTGTTGAAAATTTGAAGTGCACTGCATTTTAAATTTTAATAAAATTTTAATATTTATAGCTGTAAAGTTTGAAGGCATCTTTTTCATTTACATACAAACTTAAAAAAGCTACTGAGTGAATAATTAAGAGTCAAAAATGTTAATCGGGTTTTTGGGAGAAGATAATATCGTATTTAGGAGTCATTGTCCCCTCTCAACCCCTCGGGCATTTTTAGTTTTATAAAATTTTTACTCTGGTCCCCACTTTGGAATATTTTTTGTATCAAAATAGTGCCCAAAAATCGGTTTCTTGGCCACAAAAAAAAAACGTTCTGGTGCACAAAATTTCATCAAAATCGGCCGGTCCATAGATGGCGCTACAGTACAATGAAAATGTTCGTTTTTAAAAAAAGTGATGTCAAATATCTTGTATTTACCACCTCTTCTCTATAAACGCTTTCATCCACTTTAATGCACCAAATCCAGAGATTTCCAAAATTTTTTATTTTTTTTTTTTTTTTTTTTTATTTGATTAATGATCAACGATCAAAATGTATGATATGTATATTTTTACCAAATCCACTAAACTCTCTACCCCCTATCCCTCTCGAATCCGCTAGTGTGTATACATAAAACTTTTAAATTTTTAAGCTAGTTAAAATATTCCCTTAAAGAAACTAAAAATAATTGTAAAATAAAATTGAAGCTTGCTTCTTTTTCTGAGTAAAATTACTATGAATATTGAAGTTACAAAATTATTACAAATTTTTTTAAAAATTTTTTTCTACATTTACTCCGCATTCGCATCTGCAGTCGCATCCGAATTCTCATCCGTATTCGCATCTGCATTCACATCCATATTCGCCTCCTTATTCGAATCCAAATTCGTTTCCGAATTCTCATCCGCATTCACATCCAAATTCGCATCAGAATTTGCATTCGCATGCCTATTCGCATCCGTATTCGCATCTTTATTCACATTCAAATTTGTATTCACATCAACATTTTCATTCACAATCGAATCCAAATTAACATCCGAATTCGCATCCCAATTCGCATACGCATCCGCATTCGCATTTTTATTCGCATCCAAATTTGCATTTGTATTCCTGTTCGCATCCGCATTCGCTTTTGCATTGGCATCTTTATTCGCATCCAAATTTGCATTTGTATCCCTGTTCGCATCCGCATTCGTATTCGCATCTTTATTCGCATCCAAATTTGCATTTGTATCCCTGTTCGCATTCGCATTCGTATCCGCATTCGCATCTTTATTCGCATCCAAATTTGCATTTGTATCCCTGTTCGCATCCGCATTCGTATTCGCATTCACATCTTTATTCGCATCCAAATTTGCATTTGTATCCCTGTTCGCATCCGCATTCGCATACTTATTCGCATCCAAATTTGCATTTGTATCCCTGTTCGCATCCGCATTCGCTTTTGCATTGGCATCTTCATTCGCATCCAAATTCTCATCCCAATTCGCATACATCTTCGTACCATAACTCGCATTTGCATCCAAATTCGCATTTTTATTCATATCCTTATTCTCATCTTCATTCCCATTCGAATTCGCATTGAAATTCGCTTCCTCATTCATATTCAAATTCGCATTTTCATTCACATCCATATTCGCATTCTCATCTCCATTCACATCAAAATTCGCATCCAAATTTGTATTCGCATCAACATTTCATCAACATTCGAATTCAAATTCTCGTCCAAATTCGCATCTGCATTTTCATCTAAATTGGCATCAGAATTCGCATTCGCATCCCAATTAGCATTCGCATTTTCATTCACATCCATATTCACATCCAAAGTTGTATTCGCTTTCGCATTTGTATTCGCATCTTCATTCACATCCATATTCACATCCAAAGTTGTATTCGCTTTCGCATTTGTATTCGCATCTTCATTCACATCCATATTCGCATCCAAATTCGCAACAAAATTTCCATTCGCATCCAAATTCGCATTTTCATTCACATCCATATTCGCATTCGTATCTTCATTGACATCCAAATTCGCATCTAAATTCGTATCCAAATTAGCATACGCATTCACATCCGCATTCGCATCTTTATTTGCATCCAAATTTGCATCCCGATTCGCATCCGCATTCGCTCTCGCATTGATATCTTCATTCACATTCAAATTCTCATCTCAATTTGCATTCGTGTTTGTACCAAAAATTCGCATTTACATCCCGATTCGCATCCGCATCCGCATTCGCATCTTTATTCGTATCCAAATTTGCATTTGTATCCAAATCCGCATTTTCATTCACATCCATATTCGCATCCTCATTTGCATTCGAATTCGCATACAAATTCACATCCGAATTCGCATCCCAATTCGCATCTACACTTGGTTTTAGTTTTAATGAAAAATATTCGTCCTGAAATATCGACATATCGATCTCTATTCTTCAACCACGTATCTCCAAAAATACCATTTCTCAGGAAGCGGAAAAAACTAAAAATTTGAAAATCAACTTTCAAGTTCCAGTGGAGATACGAGGTTGAAGAATAGAGATATTGAATATTTGTCTTCTTTTTTTTTCTCAAAAATGTAAACTTGAATACGTAAAAGCATCCTCAAGCACACATTTTAATAAATGCTGAACATGTTTTAATAATTCCATAGCAACTTTAACTTCACTTCCAATAACCTCTCGTTTTTATTTATAGTAGCATGAAAGTGTCTTTTTTATTTGCATCTTACAAATATAAATGCATAGACGGGTACAGTGAAAGGTCTGACCGCAAACAGTTGATGTAAGAGAGGATATCTCTCATAACCCGAAGGGACTCCTTCCTTTGATTTTATATATGAATATTGAGCAAAAACCTTCAAAAAATTGAAGTGAGGTGAGGGCAGTTTATTGCGAGGACCCAAAAATTTCTCAACTTCAAGAATAAATATTTTAAAAAGTTTTATCTTAAGGATGTCAACTTTTTTTAATTTAAATAATGTAGATTTTCTTTTCTATTTTTCACGCCATCTTTCTTTTTATCTTTTTTTGACCAGAGCGCAACTCCTTGGCACCGTGACTGTTCTGTTAAAGAAGCATTCACTGTAGAGCACTTGAATCTACACATACATATGCAAGTAAATTCAACTGCATTGCATGTAGTATATCATTTTCTTAATAGGATTTTATCATCTACATATTTGTGTGTGTCTGTCGGTCTGTCTATCTGTCTGTGTGTTGCGCTGCTTGCACTCTGCTCTCATTTGTTTTCTACATATCCCGTATAACTCTTTTTCTTTTCCAACGGGCCCTGCCCCCTGCCCCCTGCCCCCCTCTCCCCTTCTTTATGGCTGCTATAGCAAATTGTATCTGTACCTGTCCCTAAGGTAAAGTTATATGGTAAAGACCGACAATCATTTCCGTTCATTGCTGCACGCCTTTTTAGCATGTCGTAAACTTGCTAGAGTAGTAAGTACGCCGTACCTAAAAATATGCAATAGCAATAGAAAGATTCTGTTTTATGCTTTTTTTTTTTTTTTGTATTGCATACTTTTCGGCTCCTATGGATGCCACTGTTTTGCTACTGCTAGTATAGTATTTTGTTGTAGTTGTTTCTATTGAGTCTGAATGCCTTGCGCTGTTGTTGTTTTTGTAGTGCATTTATAGGTTGCGCTCTCAGCTTTTTTTTTTTGTTTTGTTTTTGTATCTGGCTAGTGGTACAGGAATAGAGCAAAGTTGTAACTTTGTTAAACTAAGTACATCGTTAGTTCATTTCGTTTTGGGTTGTTTTTTCTTGTTTTTTTTTTTTCATTCAACGCGTCATCGTCTGTTTTACTCTCTGCTTTGGAAAATGTTTGCCCGGAATGTTTGGTTTGTTAACTGCAGATTTTATATGATACAGACATACATACTTACATAATTCTTTGCCATTTTCAAGTTTAAATGTTGGCACATTCCATTTTTTTTTTCTCTCTTTTTTTGTTTATTTGTTTGGTTTCTAGTGAAATCAAATTACTTTAGCAATGAAAATTTTTAGTTTCAAATCGAATTGTGAAAGCCTGAGGGATAAATTTTCAGTAGGAGACTTTGATTTTGATTTTGGTTTTAGTTTTTTCTTTCCGTCTTCTTGTGCTCGACAAAGTCGAAGTAGTTTATAAATTTTTTAAAAATTTTATATTACCTAAAAATAAATTTTAATGATTTATAAAAAATAGCAAAACTGTAAAGGAGTAGAAAAGTACAGAAGAAAAAAGAAAACTGTAAAATTCCTGAAGAAATATTTTGAAACAAAGTAAACAACTTTAGTATGCTGTAAAAATTTTAGAAATTCTTGCACAGAATGCACCGCCATAATAAACTACAGAAGCAGCAACATTTTTCTTCTCTTGTTCTTCTATTGCTACTTATCTCATCTTAAACATACAGTGTGCTAAGTATGACTAAGGTTAACTACAGTATTACCTTGGAGAAGTCAGTTGATGCAGGAGGAGCAGCTGCTGCAGGTATAGAGTCAGTATATAGTCACGTTAGAAGTAGCAACTCATTGCAATTCTGTTGCCTTGCACAGTGTACCAAACAAATTTAATATATAGGCAAAACAAAAATGCAGATCCTCCTCTGTGTGACCGCCCTCTCCCCCCCCCCCCCGAACTACAAATCACTTGACTCCTCTTTTTAGGAGACAACATTCTGTCTGACATTTAAAGAACTGATGGAGGTTTCCCAAACAGTCCCTATAAAATTCAACAAAATCTGAACTATAAAAGAATGCAATCATTTTGAGCTGCAATCATTGAAGTCATTGTGAATGAACTCATATTTCTGACTACAGCTTTTCATTTCTTTTGAGATTTCTGATTTCAAAAATGAATTCACGAAATGTTTTTAACGTCTATGAGACTGTTCATTCATTTGGAATGATCCACTGCGACCTCAGTAGAAATAATATCACAATATCTTTGAAGTCGTATTCATGATTTCAAATTTTTATTGAAGTCTGGCAGTTAATTGGGAATTCAGTTTTACTGAGTGAAGTAATTTTCTAAACTTGTTACATACAAGTTCTTAATTTTTTAAAAATTTTTTCAAACGAATCCAATGAAATACAGTGAATTCAATTGATTTCAATGAATTCAATTTACTGCAATGAATTCAATTGACTTCAACGAATTCAATTGATTTCAATGAATTCAATTGAATTCAATGAATTCAATTAAATTGACTTCAAGTAATTTAATTGACTTCAGTTAATTCAGTTGACTTCATTGAATTCAACTGACTTCAATGAATTCAATTGACTTCAATGAATTCAATTAACTTCAATGATTTCAATTCATTTCAATGAATTCAATTGACTTCAATGAATTCAACTGACTTCAATGAATTCAACTGAATTCAACTGACTTCAATGAATTTAATTAATTTCAATGAATTCAATTGACTTCAATGAATTCAATTGGCTTTAGTTAATTTAATTGACTTCAGTTGATTCAGTTGACTTCAATGAATTACATTGACTTCAATGAAATCAATTGGCTTCAATGAATTCAATTGACTTCAATTAATTCAGTTGACTTCAATGAATTTAACTGACTCCAATGAATTCAATTGACTTCAATGAATTCAATTGACTTCAATGAATTAAATTGACTACAATTAATTCAGTTGACTTCAATGAATTTAACTGACTCCAATGAATTCAATTGACTTCAATGAATTCAATTGACTTCAATGAATACAATTGACTTCAATGAATTCAATTGACTTCAATTAATTCAGTTGACTTCAATGAATTTAACTGACTCCAATGAATTTAATTGACTTCAATGAATTCAATTGACTTCAATGAATTCAATTGACTTCAATGAATTCAATTGACTTCAATGAATTCAATTGACTTCAATGAATTCAATTGACTTCAATGAATTCAATTGACTTCAATGAATTCAATTGACTTCAATGAATTCAATTGACTTCAATTAATTCAGTTGACTTCAATGAATTTAACTGACTCCAATGAATTTAATTGACTTCAATGAATTCAATTGACTTCAATGAATTCAGTTGACTTCAGTGAATTCAACTGACTTCAATGACTTCAAATGAGTTCGACTGACTTAGATAAATTCAATTGACTTCAATGAATTCAACTGATTTTAATGAATTCAATTGACTTCAATGAATTCAATTGACTTCAATTAATTCAGTTGACTTCAATGAATTTAACTGACTCCAATGAATTTAATTGACTTCAATGAATTCAATTGACTTCAATGAATTCAATTGACTTCAATGAATTCAATTGACTTCAATGAATTCAATTGACTTCAATGAATTCAATTGACTTCAATGAATTCAATTGACTTCAATGAATTCAACTGACTCCAATGACTTCAACTGACTTCAATGAATTCAATTGACTTCAGTGAATTCAACTGACTTCAATGACTTCAAATGAGTTCGACTGACTTAGATAAATTCAATTGACTTCAATGAATTCAACTGATTTTAATGAATTCAATTAATTTCAATGAATTCAATTGATTTCAATGAATTCAATGGACTTCAATGAATTCAATTGACTTCAATGAAATAGACTTAATTCAATAAATTCAGTTGACTTCAGTGAATTCAACTGACTTCAGTGAATTCAACTGACTTCAATGAATTCAACTGAATTCAAAGAATTCAACTGACTTCAATGAATTCAATTAACTTCAATGAATTCAATTGATTTCAATGAATGCAATTGACTTCAATGAATTCAATTGACTTCAGTTAATTCAATTGACTTCAATGAATTCAATTGACTTCAGTTAATTCAATTGACTTCAATGAATCCAATTGACTTCAACGAATTCAATTGACTTCAATTGAATTCAACTGACTTCCACGAGTTTAATTGACTTCAATGGATTCAATTGACTTCAATTGAATTCTATGAATTCAATTCACTTTAATGAAATCAACTGATTTCAATGAATTCAATTGACTTCAATGAATTCAATTGATTTCAATGAATGCAATTGACTTCAATGAATTCAATTGACTTCAGTTAATTCAATTGACTTCAATGAATCCAATTGACTTCAACGAATCCAACTGACTTCAATACGTTCAACTGAGTTCAATGAATTCAAATGACTTCAGTGAATTCAATTGGCTTCAATGAATTCAATTGACTAATATGACTTTAATTGACCTCAATAAATTCAACTGCACTTCTGCAAAATTACTTCAAGTTAAACAATGAATTAATCAGATCAAAATTTTATTCAAGAGACCTCGCATTCATGACTTCAAAACATAATTTTGCAGAAGAATGATCAGTCATTGACTTCCAAATGACTTATCACTTCATGGTCTTATTTCTTCATTCACAAAAATAATAAAAAAGAAAAAGTGTCGGATTTGTTTTAAAATGGAGGCAAAATATTTAAAACTTAAAATGGCTGCAATTTTTTACAGCTTTGATTAAGAACACTGTGTGATTCGATATAGATATAAGACTTTAAGAATAATTAAAGTACAAAATATATAGAAAACATAATGCATAAATTTCTGACTTTCATGAACTCTCAAAACTTCTGAGCACTTTCCTTTAAGCTTATCTTAACTAATTCGTTTCGAACCTGCAAGGCAAGTCCTTTCGATCTCCAGCATTCATTTTAATCCTCAGCCATGTCCGATTTTGTAATTAATCAGAATGGCTAAGCTATGATCATGATCAGGCAAGAAGTTCTGTCAACTTGAGCTAAATTTAATGGGCTAAACGTTTAACTGAACAAAAAAAAGAAATCAAAATAAAACTGGGTAATAAATTTGTAAATTGATAGAGAGCTTATAAAATCAATTGTCAGCTTTTTGTATTATAAATTGTTCGTAAAAAAGTTTCACTGTACCTTCTATATGGTAATGTAGAGCAACTAATTTCTACTTTAGTTGATATGCTATGAAATTCCAATGCGATAATGTCATTGCTTTAGGATCAGTCAGCGTTTGATGTGGGTTGTTATTGTTGGTCTGGCATATGTCGGGCAACTTAGTAGCGTATTGTGAAACTTATCGTCTGTATGTATGTATGTATGTGGAGGTTAAGCAGCAATTCTTGTTATATGCATTCAACACATTCAACTCTAAGTTTATGCAGCTAAAGAGCAATTCATTTTCAAGGGTTTGAAAATGTAAGCTGTTGGATGCAGTTAATTTGTATTGCATTTCAGTGCGTTTTTGAGTCTTTACCGCAGCGTTGTTAGAACTTTTTATACGTTATCTGTTGCTTTTGAAGCAATTATCAAATCGACACGCAATCATTGGAGGGGAAAAAAGTAAAAAAATGAAAAAAAGAGGAAAAGCGGAGAAGAAGCAATTGCAATTGTTAGTGAGTTATTTTTGCTTGCAGTCATTTCTCTGGTTCTTATGTGGTAAGATTTTGTGTAGTTGCTAGGGTAAATATGTAAGTTGAATTCTTGGGCATCATTAAATCTTTTACTTTAAATAGCTTAAAGAAACTTCAGGTTATGGTTAGTAATATTCCAAAATACAAATACTTACATCTTTTTTTACTTTTCTACTACTTACTTTCGTTTTCTTTTCCTTCCATCTCTTCGCTAGTTTTTTTTTAAATCAGATTACATTTTGATTTCTCCTTTACATGCTTTTTCATCTTTTTCATTTTTTTCATTTGCTCGTTTGGTTTGCCCTCAAAAGTATAACAACCGAATGTAGCTACATTTTTGATAATCCTAATCACATACTCTTAATAGACATTGTGTAGCATTGAAACTGTAGCATACTTTTTGGCTTAAATATAATATACTTCCTACACTACACTGTTGTTATATTTGGCTAAAATATAAAACTTTAACGATTACTTTTGAAATTGAAACGTTCCTTAAGCTCTCCGAAATAATGTGCTCATTTAAGCTTTTTATATACGAGTGTACGTGTGTTCATCTGTTTGTGTGTGTGTGTGTGTGTGCGAGACTACATAAAGGCCATTATTATTAGGTTTTATTTTGCTAACCAATGCCTAAAATGTTGCTAATTCGTGGTTTTACTATAAAATATTGTTAACATAAAAATTACCACAAAAGTCTTGAATATGTGTATGTGTGTGTGTGTGTGTTTGTGTTTGTGTTTGTTATTTAATATGCCTCCTTCACTGCTGCTGGCAACGAAACCTCAAAAATGCTATACAAAGAAACAAAGAACAAAAAAAATCATAAATAAACACACACACACACTTGTGATTTCGTGTATACACATACACATGCTGATAAATACATATGAATGTTTCTATAGCAAAAAATTTTTCCATAAGCCAAACAAGTCATTCAAAAACTATGCAGCAATAACATTGAGAAAAACATTGTTTTTATTTTTTCTTTTTTTTTTTCTCTCATTTTTTGGCATAGAATTTTTCGACTTCATTTGCAGTGTTGACCTTTGGCAGTAAAAACAAAAAAAAAAATAACAGAAAAAAAAAACATAAACGAAACATACAAGAAAAAAAAAAGTGTTGCTTGGTTTTTTCATTTTCATAAATACTTTTTTTTTCTAGTTACTGTTGTTTTTGTTGTGTTTTTTCTTCCTGTTGCCAATTTTTACCTTTCAGCAGTTGTTATTTTCAGTTCATTTTTCTAAATATGTTTGTGTTTCCTATGTGTATTTTTTTGTTTATCGTTATGCCTAAAAGTATGCATGCCGCTTTGTGTGACTTCATATAAACACACACATACACACACATGCATACACAATGTAAGAAGTTCAAGGTGTAGTCAACGTGCTAGGTCAAGCAAAATAAGCAAAAATACATAATGGCAGACACACATGCATATGTATATGTATGTACATACATACATACATACACACATACATGCCTATATATGTGAACACATATACCTGTTATGTTAAAAATAACAACAACAGAAAAGAACATGTACGTTAACATTGACACTTTATTTGCTGCTGCTGCTGCTACTGCTGCTACTACTGCTGCTACTACTGCTACTGTTTTTGGTAGAGAAATGAAAATTAAAATAAAATGAAATTTCTTCTTTTATTCTTTCCTTTGCTTTCTGTAGTAATTTTATTCTTTGAAATGGCAGTATTTATAAGAGTAGATACAGAAACAAAAATAAAAACTAATGCATCCTCAAGGACATTTGTGTGTGTGTGTGTGTGTGTTATGTGTTCGTTTGAGTTTCTGTTTTGTTTAAATTGACCATTTTTGGTGCTTTCTCTTGGTGAGGCAATATGGAAATTGTTACAAATTGAAATGAACAAGTGTTTAAAATTAATAAAAAAGAAAATAAAAGAGAGAAAAAAAATAAAAAATAAAACTTAAAAGGTATATTAAAGGATAAAGGTGGCATTATTGATAGCTGAACTGGAATAATACACAGTTGCACACAAATTAAATGGTTCAGGTCTAGGTATTTTGTAAGATTTTTCAGAAATTTGTAATGAAATCATGCTTAAGAAATAGCATTATTAGGCAGAGAATCATGACAATCATATAAATACTATGAAAATGCCTGACACTGAAGCACTATTGGATTCAGGGGTTACGTTTTTCATTCTATAAAATAGCATTTTAATTCAGTAGCAACGATTATAAAGACTGAAAAAGAAGTTAAAATACAAACCTTGCTCTCTCTATCTCTCTCTTTCTCTTTCTCCTTGGATTTGTTAGTGGTCCAATATAAAATCTCTCTCTCAAAGAAAAGACGGCAAGTACTGCTGTGAACATTAAAGTCAACAAAATTAATTATTTTAATATGAATTGTGGTGTTAGTGCAATAGCGGAAAAACAAACTTGTTGTAGATCTACTCTTTTTAGATTAATAACTGCAATAGAAAAATGTGGCTTAACCTGCTGCGCAGCATGAGAGTGCTATGCCAAACAATTAAGAGAAGAGAGAAGAGTGTTTGTATATGAGAGAGCACTTCGGATTCACTCGTAATGTTTAACTCAATTTACTAACACATTTACGTTATATATACAACATACATAAATAACTTATCTCACAGTTATATGCCTCTCTCTCTCTCTCTCAACATGCTGCGCAGCATGAAAGCGCTGTTCTCAACAACTAAGTGAAGAGATCAATGTTAATTAAAATAGCGTGGTGAAGTTTGCATGTATATGAGAGAGCACTTCGGATTCACTCGTAATGTTTAACTCAATTTACTAACACATTTACGTTATATATACAAACTTACATAAATAACTTATCTCACAGTTATATGCCTCTCTCTCTCTCTCAACATGCTACGCAGCATCAAAGTGCTGCACTCAACAACTAAGAGAAGAGAGCAATGTAAATTAAAATAGCGTAGTGAAGTTTGCTTGTATATGAGAGATCACTTCGAACTCACTCGGCATGTTTCACTCTATTTACTCACACATTTACGTTATATACATACACAAATATCTTATCTCACGGGTATGAGTAAACTTCAAAAATGTGTAATTTGTAAATAACAGTATCAAATGAAGTGCCTCTCTCACTTAACTTTTTGCTCAGCATGAAAGTCAGCATTTACACGATGAGACTATAGTCTTATGAAACTGTTTGACATTTCCTTTTGAGGTTTCATGAATTAATGTTCGCAATATTTTCCATCCCCCTGTCGTTTCTCTCCTCTTTCCTTCACTTTTGAAAGTTTCATGAGACTAGTCTCATCATGTAAATGCTGAAAAAATGCTACTCCAACTAAGAGAAGATTAAATTATAATACATGTCAGAGTATATGTGAGAACACCTCGGCTTCACTCGGTATGTTTCATTTAATTTACTCACACATATACATATATGCATGTCATATACTTAAGCCGATTGCAAAATACGTTTGCACAGTTATTCATGGCAGTGTTATTTGTTGTTGTTTAACTTGTGGAGATCGATCATACTACACAAGCAGAGATATCGCCTTAGGTTCTCTTTATCTCTCTCTCTCACTCTCTCTGTCATAACATGTGCTCTCTGGCAATGTCTTAAATGCAAAAATCAGCTGACACACATACAACGCAAATACAGACGTTTCGCAGTCGAAGTTGACGTCAGCGGATTTTGAATTATATACATACTCATACTCATCAATTAAATTACTTTGAATAACAGAGAAGAGCTCTCTTGTCGGTTATGTTGTTCTATATCAATATTGTTGGTCTTGGGTCATTGTCTGTCCTAATATTTTGGAACTGACTAGTTTAAACATTCCTACGAGAGATTTGAATTATTCGAGATTATTTTATATTGGGTTGCATAAATCAATTTTATTTATTTATGCCTTATTTGCTCTTATCTCTAGAGCGGTGTTTAAATTTTTTTCAAATTTTGTTATTGCAGATTTCTCAGTTACTAGAATTTTTTTCAAAAATATTATTAATAAATTTAATTCGAAGTTATTGTAATTCTAAGCCGCAATTGCTTAGTCTGTAAGAAATAATTTTGTTTAAATTGACTCAAATATATATTTTCTGCAAAAACAAAATCAGCTTTTCGCACCCATATGGGAATTCGTGATATGAATAATAGAATCCTTCACTATCTTAGTACAGCCAGATCAAGTATATAACTTTGTCAAAATTGGAATGCGATCTAAAGCCAATTATTGAGTTTTATAGGCCCAAGGGCAAGTTCCTACTAGTGCTAAAAACTCTATGGAAGAAATTTTCTAAGTGTATTATAATTAATTCTACAGCTAAATTAAATTTGTCGTTATATTAATGAAATTGCTTTAACCTAGCTCTGATTACAAAAAAATTTTGATGTAGGTGAAATATATGAGTATAAAGCAAAAAGTAACTCTATTTAGCTGTAGAAATGAAGAACAATATAATTTAATCCTGAATCATCACTAATCAGTATTGCCCGATTAAGTAAGCACTTAATTTTTTCAAAACATTAGTATTCTTTAATTAGCTTCAAGCATTTATCCATTGTTGATCATGCGACGAAAGTTGGAACATAGCTTGGATCAATAATGGAATATTCCTTATATAAATTTTTTTTTTTTAGAAATTCCAAGCACAAGCAAAAAGATTTAGTTAAGTTAAGCAAACATGGAGGATCGATTCTACTAATACACACCCACACAGCACTCTGCACTAAACAATACGAAACACACAAACAATTTTGCGTTTTTTGTTATTATTTCTTATCTCTCTTCTTTGCCTATACCAAAAAAAAAAAACAAGCAATAACACTTTCCTATGCATTGTTGATATCTTCTTTACATATACCCAAGAGAGAGCAAAGCAACAACACTTTCGAGTGCTTTGCTAGTACACATTGTCGACAGTTATTCATCAACGTAGGTAGTTATTGTTGTTGTCTTATGCATGATTTCGTTTTAATAAAGTTTATATGTATTGGTGTTTGCACTTCTAAAAGAAACTTTTAGGTACTCTTGATGTATGTGCTCAAAAAATTGTTTCTCTCTTTACCAGTATGTAATTAAGAGAGAGAGAGAGAGAAAAGAAGAGAGAGAGAGAATAATAATAAGAGTAATTGTGTGTAATATGTTTCTGCCAATATGTAAGTAAGAGAGAGAGAGAGAATAATAATAAGAGTAAATGTGTTTAAAACATCTGCTCTCCTAAATTGTATTTGTATTTGTATTGTGTATCCCACGGTATATTTGGGGTATTTATAGTTGATTTGAGGAACTTACATGTGGGAAAATTTTGTATGAAAAATTTTAATAATTAAAAACGATTTCTAATATATGAGAGCACGAGTTTAGTATTAAAAAGTGTGTGTTTTTTAAGAGGTTAAAAGTTTAAAATTGCATAAAACATATCGTCGCCTGAGAATTGATTTGGCGTATGTGTATACAAATTCATATACCTATACGCCAAATCAATTCTCAAGCGACGATATAAAAATTATTCGAAAGAGTCAATTTTTCTTTCTTTTCTCGGTAAATAATTTTCTTTCATTAATAATGAAAAATGATTTCGAGCATATGGGCAGTACGAGAGCACCTCCGTAACTGCATTCTGAAAGTTCAAATTTTCGACCACTTTTTCAAGTGTTTTTGGAAACATATCAAGAACAGCGTGCTCAATATTGTTTTTCATGGCTAGCATAGACAAATTACTTCTAATACCCCCACCAAAAATAATCAGGAGGCATGATATTGCGGGCCATTTCACACGCCCATTTCTGCGGTTTGTCTCAAAGATTTTTCAGTTATATAATTGGAAGGAAAATTTTAATGTAGTTTTTCGCTGGCTGCCTAATTTAACAAATTTAGTATTAGAGTAGAAGGTAATAACCGCGCTTTTGCACTCGTATTTGTCTTAGGGGGAAAAATGCGTATAATAAAAGAAAATGCTTTTAATTTTTATATATTTCAATAATTTTATTTGTTTTTTTTTTCATCTCTCATCTTAATTTTTATCATTTATGCTTAAAAATTCGTGTTTTTTCTTTATTGTGTAATTTTACAATATTGTGTTGTTGTTGTTCTGGTTGTTTTGTTATTTATTTTTTTTTTTTATGTATATATATTTTTTATTCTACATAAAATCAGCAAATTTATATTTTTATTTTATAGTAGTCGCCTGGAAAAAAAAAAAAATTTAAACTTATTTCAATAAGTGTAAAAAACCGAAAACAAGTAACGAGATAAAGTTTAACAAAACCGAAAAAGAAAAATATTCCACTATATACATACACTGTAAAAGATTTTCTACTAAATTTCAAAGAAAAAAATAAATTTTAAACATTATTTTCTTTTTTCTTTGTTTGCTTGTTTGTTTATTTATAGTTACTTTGTTTATAAATGCATCAGTTCAAATTGAATGTTGTTGTTGTTTTTCGTTATTGTTGTTTTTTTTTTCTCTTTTATTTTTTGCTATAAATAATTTATTTTTAACATATTTGGTTTGGACATTTTTGTTTTTCAAATATTTATCTGCATTGAATTTTTTCGGTATTTTTTTGTTTTTTTAGTTTTATTTAATTTTTTTCATCTAATTTTATACGTACTTAAGTGCATTTATAAAATATTCTAGTTTTTATTTTTTTTTTTGGTTTTTCTGTTTCTATTAATCATAATGAACATTTTTATATATTTATTTTTTATTATTATTATTTAGTATATTTTTTTTATAAGGATTTTTTTTTTACATTTTTGTTTTAATTTTAACTACAATTAGTATCACGATTGTCCTTTTGGTAAACAAAACGCAAAAAAAAGAAGTAGAATTTAAGTGGAATTACTTTGGAAATGATATGTTTTTTTTTAAAATTTTTTTTTTTGGTATTAAATTTAATTTTCGAATTTCAATAGAAATTTAATAGACTACTCCAATTAGAATTATTAATTAATTATTATTTTTGTTTTTTAATTACAAGGCATAATCATAATCAAAATTAAAAAAAAAAAAATTATGAGTACAGATCAGAAAATCCTTAGAAAGTTAGAAATTTTAGAGAGAAGTTAAAAAAAAAAAAATACTCAACACCTTCAATAGATCAAAAAGTTCATTAGTTCCCGTTCCAACAAACTATATTCTTTGAACAGAAACAGAAAATCTGTAAAAGAAAACCGCTAGCCTGTTTGAATGAACGGCCAACTCCAGTTGAAGTAGTAGAAAATAATAGGGGTATTCACAGTTGCTAGTAAGCTTGCTGTAATTTGCGGTTTTATATAAAAAAATTTAGTGAATTCGGGGGAAACTACAGTAAACTATTAAAATCTGATCTGCCCTCGTTAACATTTCAACTGAAAAGTTTTTAATTTGCAATATTTTTTTAAACATAAACATATTTCACTAGTTTCGTTTTGAAATTTAATTATTTTTTATACTACTTAACTACTTAATGCTAAAATATGTATTTATTTTCAATTCAAATACTATTTACATAATTCACTTTAGCATTTTAATGTTTGTTTATTTTCAATATTTTTCATATATTTTTATTTCAAAATTTATTGCTAATTTTTTTTTATAAATTTTTTTTTTTTTTGTTTTTGCTTATGTTTCAACTGCTTAAATATTCTATATTTAAATTTCTTCTACTTAGGAATCATGGCCCTTTATTTTGCATTTATTTTAAAAATCTATTTCCATATAATTTATTTCATACATTTTTAAACTTCTTTTTTTTTTTGTTTGTTGTTTTTCGCAGTGTATTTCAAGTACTTGTATATGTAGGTGAACGTATAAAAACTGAAATAAATTCTAATTTAAAATTACTCACTTTATGTTTATGCTAAAATCTCATAATTTACTATTTATTTATTTACAATAAAATTTACAATAATTTTTTAATTACAATCGGAATTTATTTATTATTATTATTTTTTGTTTTGCAGTGTATTTTGTTATTTGAAATAACATGAGATTCTTTTCTTAGAAATTTGTTTTTGTTCCTTGGGAAATGTTTCACATATAACATATTTAAAAAGTAACTGTTATTCATGTGCACATATACACACATGCAAGCTTCAGACTGCTCTCACTCACTGCCTCTCTGCCTCCCTCTCTGCTTACAATCATTCATTAACCACTCTCACTCACTGCTTCGCTCTCACCGCATACTCACCCATTAACACATACAAACGCACTCTCTTACTCTCGGTTATAGTTTAAGTAAGTTTTCTCTTTCTCACACTCACGCGTAGTTTTTAATTTTGCTTACAATTATCAAAGAGACATTGTGAATAACGGTAAAACAATAGCAGCAAATGAGAGGAGAAATAAACGTTCACTCGAACTACTGAGCGCGCTCGCTTGGCAGAGCAGATCTTCGGGAAATATTTCGAGTATTGGCATTCGACGTCCGGTTGTTGGATCGTGACATGTGTTTGAACGTGCGCGCTGTTGTGAAAAAAGAAGAAGAAGAAGAAAAAAAGGAGAAAACAAGAAGGAAAAAAAACGTAGTGCACGTTAATAATGAATTTGAAATTTAAGAAAATGTGTTTTTTTTGTTTTTTTTTGTTTTTGATACAATTTAAAACTAAATAAAAAGGAAAACGCTTACACGCATATCACTTTCGGATAAGGGTAGCTTCAAAAGAAAATAAAAATACATAAGGTAAATAGAAATAAAATTTAAGTTATAAAATACTCTTAGAATGAAGTTTGTGTGTGTTTTTCAAAACATCCCAAATTCACTAGGAGCTTTTTTCCCCCCTTTTTTCCCCCCCGCCACTACCCTTTCAACTCACCTGCACCATTCGTTTCATGTCATCCTTCTGTATGACTTTGATTTGCGCTGATTCTCTTAACCAACGTCGCAACCAATGTCCAAACCACACTAATCCACACTCGCATTCCAGTGGATTGTGCGATGTATCCAGACCGCCCATAATGCTACGTGTACCCACTGTATCCCAGTATGTTTTATTGGGATAGAAACTGTCGGCCGCTAGAGCGTTTATTTTATTATGCGAAATATCAATCGATAGATGTGGTATCGAACGGAGTGTATAGAAGATGCCTGGCGGCAAATCAGATATTTTTGTATGTGAAATTTTCACCAGTAAACGTTGATTACGCGCCAAACCTTCGAGAGCATCGGGCGAAATGGTTTGCACATTAATACCATAAATTTCCACTAGCTGCAGTTTTGTGTTGTTTACCAATTTACCAAACAGTTGCGGTCCTATGTTCGTTTCAATGCAATGTATACGCAACTCTTGCAGGCCCGGTATGCGTGCGACAATCTCACCAAGATTCTGATGTGAAGTGAGATGAAGTTTTCGCAGTGAACGTAATTTGCTAAACGCCAGCGGATTGGTTACTTTCACATCGAGTAAATTGAGTTCGGCGAGATGTCGCAAGCTAACCATATCGTGTATGGTGATACGCCGCAAGGGATTGTGCGCTAAATCTAAAACTCGCACTGAGTTTGGTAAATGCTCGACTGCACAACTGGCATTTACAATCTTATTGTGCGATATGTTCACATAACGCAACTGACGCATTTCGTGCAGTGGCGATAGCTCCTGCAAATGATTTCCACTCACATCGAGATGCGACAAAAACGGCAGATTAAGTTGTGGCAGCACGTATAAACCCATTGCGTGGACATTGAGACGCCGCAAGCGTGGCGTATGTAAGAAAACCTCCCTCAGATTAGTGGTGACCAGAGGATTTTGCGATAAATCCAAATTGGTGAGATTATTGAGAAACGTAAACGTATTATCGGGTAGCACAGTGATTTTGTTACGTGCCAAATTGATGTCGTAGAGAAACTGTGAGTTTATAAACATGCTCGAGTCAAGATACTCCAAAGAGTTCTGGGCCATTTGTATGCTGCGTAAAGTGAAGCCAACATCGGAGAATGCGGGCACAGGCCAAACCGAAAGTTGATTATCCGAAATGTCCAGGTATTCGAGGCGAGTATTCATGAAAACTTCACGCGGCAGAGCGCGCACACGATTCGAATTTATGCGAAGTATGCGTAGCTTACGCAAATTCGAAAACTGTTCGACTTGCAATTGTTCCAGGCCGTTGTGGCTCAAATCCAGTTCCTGCAGACCGTTCAAACCTTGAAAGCTGCGTCGCCGCAATGAAGTAACATTGTTGTGTGATAAATTTAAGACTTCCAAAAACTCCAAATCGCCCAGAGCATGATTTCCCAGATTGCTGATGGCATTGTGAGCCAAATTGAGGAAACGCAAAGTGTTGGCAAGATTAGAAAAACTGTCTGGCTTGCTTATAAGATTGTGACTAATATCCAGATTGTATATATACATATAGGAAGTGAGTTCATCATTGAAATGTGTAATCCGATTAAAGGTGACATTCAGTTTCAGCGGCGTCGAAGTGTTCGAGACGAAGTGAAACATTTTCAGCGACAACGAGCACAAGCTATTGTGCATCAAATCCAAGGCAGCCAGATTCGGTAATATCGTGAAGGCGCCATGTGAAATATTACTCAAATGATTATAGGACAAATCGATGTAGCGTAGAAATTCCAAATTACAAAACGCATGCTTCTCCAGTGATTTCAATTTATTTGATTGCAAATTCAGAGTCTGCAAATCACCCAAATTGTAAAAAGTCTTATGTGCAATCACCTCGAGCGTATTATACGACAGATCAATCTCCACCAGATGACTATGGACATCGGGTATGAAGAGACCGCGCGGCAGTTGCTTTAGCTGATTGAATGCCAAATTTATATAGCTCAACTCGCGCATATTCACAAAAGAATCATTCGAAAGCACCTTCAAATTGTTATTATCCAAACCGAGCCACATTAGCTGAGACAACGGCAGCAACGCGTCAAGCGGATCAATTGATTCCAAGCTCCTTGCCGGAAATACCGCAAACGATAGCTCAAGTATCTTCAGAGTACGTGAGACATTCTCAAAAACCGACGGATGATGAATGTTGATATCATTGAAACTTAAACTGATCTCTTGAATTTGCTCAAGACCCGCAAACGAGCCCAAATGCAAATGTGTGATTTTATTATTCCGCAACAATATCGTCTGCAAGTTCGAGCCCCAATTATCCACTGCGAAAATCCCTTCCGGTATATCGGATATAATATTGTAACCCATATTCAAATAGGAAAGTTGTGTATAGTTTTTAAGACCCAACACGGGAATAATAGTAAAGTTATTTCCACTCAAGCTCAGCACACGCAAATGCTCGGTGTAGTCAGGCAAATTACTAAGCTGACAAATATTATTCGATGTAAGGTACAAGTATTTCAGTTTATGCAGTGAGCGTATAGCGCCCGGTACTGCATTCAAATTATTACGCTCCAAATCCAGATACTCCAACGAATCAGTGATTCCTTCGAACGCCTGCACATGTATGCGTTCAATTGAATTGAAAGCCAACACGAGATGTACGATTCCCGCGCCTTTAAACACCGCGGCCGGCAGTTGCCGTATGAAATTCTTTTCCAAATTCAAAGCACGCACATGCACATCTGAGTAGTTATTCTGGAACCAATCGGTTTCTAGGGTCTCAATAAGATTTTGACCCAGATCAAGTTTCTCCAAATGCATACGGATCAGGCGTAACTCTTTCGTTTGTATGGTTTTGAGTAGATTATCACGCAAGCTTATTATACGCAACTCATATAAATGTTCGAAAAGTTGTTGCGGGAAGATGGCCAGCAAATTACTAGACAAATCAATTGTAACCAGAGAGCGTGGTAGAAAATTTGGAGCAATATGATAAATGCGATTATTCGATAAGTCTAACCATAAAAGCTTTTGCAATCTATTAAATGGTTTACTGGCCAGATGATTGCTTCCCGAGTGGGGGGCTGGATTAAAGTTTAAAGAATTTACACCACCACCACCACCACCACCAGACTTGGCGGCTGCTTCTTCGCGGGCTATTGTCTGAATTGCGGCTAGACTTGAGGGGTGACCATTACTACCACCGTTTTCATGTAGGCTATTCGGTGAAACTTCGGTTATATCATTGCCGGAGAGGTGTAAAGATCGTAGGGTATCGAAGAGCGCTTCCCAATTACCGTCTAGGGTGGTAATGTGATTTCTAAAAAATTTTGGAAAAATTTTTATTTTTATTGCTCTACATTCTATAAAAAATGGGTACACGTAAACATTTTTTTTTTTTGTTCTTAACTTACCTTTGTGCAACCAGCCTCGTTAGAGAGTGTAATTTCTGTAGAGCTTCTAAGGGTATATGCTGCATTTTGTTCCCCGAAATATCCAGCGTCATAAGAGAGTGAGTCATTGTACTGGAAATAGGCGGAAAAGACATGCACATCATTAGGGTTAAGATTTTCTTGAGTTTTTCTTATGATTAAAATATCGTCGCCTGAGAATCGATTTGGCGTATAGGCATAGGAATACTTATACACATACGCCAAATCAATTCTCTGGCGACGATATGTTCAGTTCAAAAACTAAAATTCAAAATTTCGTATTTCGAATTTTGAGGAACGATACAATTGGCTTTTGACAGCTAAAATATGAAATAAATACTTTCGATTTAATTTTCTGTGTATGTCGGTTGAATACCGCAACTGTTTTTGTTCCGCACCTGTTTGCTGTTTCTCTCGGGTTGACTCTCTTACGAAACTCTTGAAGTTCCTTTTAAATATGAGAGAGTGAGAGAAAGAGAGTAACATAGAGTGGATGAACAGACAGTGGGAGAGCAGATATAATGATCTGAGTTTTTGTTTTTTGCATGGAAATTGAGCAGAGACGTCGGCTCTCTCAATGTCATATCAAATTAGCGAGTGATTGACTTCAGAGAAATTTACTGTTGTTAGTTGTGTTGTTTTTGCAACAAATTCTTTAAGTCCATTTACATAAATATGAGAGAAAGAGAGAGTGTGTGTGTGTGTGTTGTTCTTGTAAGAGTTTTTTATATGAATACATTTTTTGTATGGGGATCGGTTCTATATAATATAAGCAGAGGCGTCGGCTCTCTCAATCTCGAGTGATTGACATCTGAGCAATTTACTGTTATTATTAGTTACATTGTTTTTGCAACAATTTCTTTTAGTTCAAATGCATGCATAAATATGAGAGAGAGAGAGAGAGCGAGAGTGTGTTGTGCTTGCAATAGTTTTTTATATGAATTAATTGTTTGTATGAGAATCGGATTCATGTATTACAAGCAGAGACATCGCCTCTCTCATCTCAAAGTAGCAAGTGATTGACTTCTGCTTCCCTAGCATTATTGTCCTATCTGCTTTAGTATCTTAGTTATGAGCTGTCAACTTTGTGGTATTTTTGTTGTTGGTTGCGTGCTATGGCAAAACGAAGTTTTTCAGTGCTTTGAAGAGCACTTTAAAAAAACAGACTTTTTTGAATCATTTTTTGATGATGGAACCTTCAACTTCAGGTATTTCTAGTACTAATGATATAAAATCTTTTTGAATTAAAATCTTTAAATTATTTTAAAGATTTATTTCAAAATACCTATGTCTAAAAATTTAAGATTTTCTTCTTCCATATATGTAGTGGTAAAGTTGTTTCTATCGTGAATCCTCGTTATATTTTTATTTTCTACCCTTGAAGTAGACTATCATTAATTGGTTTGCAAAATTTTGAAGTGCCTTTTTTTTTGCCTTTTTTTAATCAAGTTTTTCTAAATGAATTCTAATTTTAATTTCCAAATTTGACTATTTCATTTTATTATTGCTGATGTCAAGAATTTTACATTCTGCTTCGTTTTTTATCTTTTGCCTTCGATATTATTGTTATACCCTACTATATTCCTGTATTTCAAACTATATATTTTTTCTCTAAAATAAATGTTCTCATATCTGTTACACAGGAAGTGCTTCTATATCTTTCCAAATAACTTTCATATTTCACTTATGTGGTAGATGGGCGTGGTTACCGAGAGATTTTGTTGATTTACACACTAAATATTTTTTATGCTAATTACAAATAATGTGTTTAATTTCATTTAATTCACTTTAGTAATTTGCCTGATATTACGCTTTGGAAATTTCACATATATAGAAGGTAGGCGTGGTTACTGAGGGATTTGATTGATTTTAGTACCAAATATTACCTATGCTATTATAAAGAAGTGTGTTGAATTGTATTGAATTTACTTAAGCATTTTTCCTGATATCACGCTTTGAAAATTTCACTCATATGGGGGGTGGGCGTGGTTACGAAGGCATTTGACTGATTTCTGTATTAAATATTTTATATGCTAATATAAGTAAGTGTGTATTGTTCCATTTAATTTACTTTAGTATTTTGCCTGATATCACGCTTTGAAAATTTCACATATATGGTGGGTGGGCGTGGTTACTTAGGGATTTCTTTGATTTTTCTACCAAAAGTTTCATATGTCAATATAAATAAGTGTGTTTAATTTCATTTAATTTACTTCAGTAGTTTTCGTGATATCATGCTTTGAAAATTTCACATATATAGGAGGTAGGCGTGGTTACTGAGGGATTTGATTAACTTTTATATTAAATGTTTTGTATACCAATATAAATAAGTGTGTTTAATTTCATTTAATTCACTTTAGTATTTTGCCTGATATTACGCTTTGAAAATTTCACATATATAGAAGGTAGGCGTGGTTACTGAGGGATTTGGTTGATTTTAGTACCAAATATTACTTATGCTATTATAAAGAAGTGTGTTGAATTGTATTGAATTTACTTCAGCATTTTTCCTGATATCACGCTTTAAAAGTTTCACTCATATGGGGGGTGGGCGTGGTTGCTAAGGGATTTGACTGATTTCTATACTAAATATTTTATATGCCAATATAAATAAATGTGTTAAGTTTCATTTAATTCACTTTAGTTTTTTTGCCTGATATCACGCTTTGAAGATTTCACTTATATGGTGGGTGGGCGTGGTTACTGAGGGATTTCTTTGATTTTTCTACTAAAAGATTCATATGCCAATATAAATAAGTGTGTTTAATTTCATTTAATTTACTTCAGTAGTTTTCCTGATATCATGCTTTGAAAATTTCACATATATAGGAGGTAGGCGTGGTTACTGAGGGATTTGATTAACTTTTATATTAAATGTTTTGTATACCAATATAAATAAGTGTGTTTAATTTCATTTAATTGACTTTAGTATTTTGCCTGATATTACGCTTTGAAAATTTCACATATATAGAAGGTAGGCGTGGTTACTGAGGGATTTGGTTGATTTTAGTACCAAATATTACTTATGCTATTATAAAGAAGTGTGTTGAATTGTATTGAATTTACTTCAGCATTTTTCCTGATATCACGCTTTAAAAGTTTCACTCATATGGGGGGTGGGCGTGGTTGCTAAGGGATTTGACTGATTTCTATACTAAATATTTTATATGCCAATATAAATAAATGTGTTTAGTTTCATTTAATTTACTTCAGTAGTTTTCCTGATATCACGCTTTGAAAATTTCTCTTATATGGTGGGTGGGCATGGTTACTGAGGGATTTCTTTGATTTTTCTACTAAAAGATTCATATGCCAATATAAATAAGTGTGTTTAATTTCATTTAATTTACTTCAGTAGTTTTCCTGATATCATGCTTTGAAAATTTCACATATATAGGAGGTAGGCGTGGTTACTGAGGGATTTGATTAACTTTTATATTAAATGTTTTGTATACCAATATAAATAAGTGTGTTTAATTTCATTTAATTGACTTTAGTATTTTGCCTGATATTACGCTTTGAAAATTTCACATATATAGAAGGTAGGCGTGGTTACTGAGGGATTTGGTTGATTTTAGTACCAAATATTACTTATGCTATTATAAAGAAGTGTGTTGAATTGTATTGAATTTACTTCAGCATTTTTCCTGATATCTCGCTTTAAAAGTTTCACTCATATGGGGGGTGGGCGTGGTTACGAAGGGATTTGACTGATTTCTATACTAAATATTTTATATGCCAATATAAATAAATGTGTTTAGTTTCATTTAATTTACTTCAGTAGTTTTCCTGATATCACGCTTTGAAAATTTCTCTTATATGGTGGGTGGGCATGGTTACTGAGGGATTTCTTTGATTTTTCTACTAAAAGATTCATATGCCAATATAAATAAGTGTGTTTAATTTCATTTAATTTACTTCAGTAGTTTTCCTGATATCATGCTTTGAAAATTTCACATATATAGGAGGTAGGCGTGGTTACTGAGGGATTTGATTAACTTTTATATTAAATGTTTTGTATACCAATATAAATAAGTGTGTTTAATTTCATTTAATTGACTTTAGTATTTTGCCTGATATTACGCTTTGAAAATTTCACATATATAGAAGGTAGGCGTGGTTACTGAGGGATTTGGTTGATTTTAGTACCAAATATTACTTATGCTATTATAAAGAAGTGTGTTGAATTGTATTGAATTTACTTCAGCATTTTTCCTGATATCACGCTTTAAAAGTTTCACTCATATGGGGGGTGGGCGTGGTTGCTAAGGGATTTGACTGATTTCTATACTAAATATTTTATATGCCAATATAGATAAATGTGTTTAGTTTCATTTAATTTACTTCAGTAGTTTTCCTGATACCATCCTTTGAAAATTTCACATATATATGAAGTAGGCGTGGTTACTGAGGGATTTGATTAACTTTTATATGAAATGTTTTGTATACCAATATAAATAAGTGTGTTTAGTTTCATTTAATTGTCTTCAATATTTTAGCTGATATTACGCTTTGAAAAATTCACTTGTGTGGTGGGTGGGCGTGGCTTCGAAACAATTTTACCCATTTTACAGAGGAAACAACTCGAAACTCTAAGAATTCAATTTTGAATAAAAAAAAAATTTGGCCAGCTTTTGCTGTCAAATACCGGATAGTCGACTCTCTCAATTTCATCTCAAATTAACGCGTGATTGATTTCAAAGGAATTTACTGTTGTTAGTAGTGTTGTTTTTGGAAAAAATTCTTTTAGTACAAATACATACATAAATATGAGAGTGACAGAGAGAGAGTGTTGTTCCTGTAAGAGCTTTTCATATGAATAAATTTTTTGTTAAGAGATCGAGTCTACATACAATAATATAAGCAGAGGCGTCGGCTCTCTCAGTCTCATCTTAAATTAGCGAGTGATTGACATCAGAGCAATTTACTGTTATTATTAATCTAATTGTTTTTGCAAGAAATTCTTTTATTGCAAATACATACATAAATATAAGAGAGAGAGAGAATGTTTTGTACTTGCAAGAGTTTTTTATATGTATGTATGTATGAGAATCGGACTCATCTCAATGTAGCGAGTGATTGACATCAGAGCAATTTACTGTTATTATTATAAATCATATTGTTTTTGCAAGAAATTCTTTTATTGCAAATACATACATAAATATGAGGGAGAGAGAGAGAGAGAGTGCAGTTCGCATTGTTCTTGCAATAGTTGGCTTTGTTTACTTATTCTCTCTTTGGTTTGTTTACATATACACATTTAAAAGTAAAATTCTGCTATTTCCGTCGTATCACCCCCCACCACATGTTTTATGCCTTTATAAAAGTTTCTCTTAAAACTTAAAATGCAAACTTACAAACAAAGTTGCTTGGGAAGTTAAAGAGAATGTGAGAAATGAGTTTGTTGTAATTTTTTGATGTGTACATAGAGAGCCAAATAAAATAAAATAATTCGTTATTAAAAAGGTTCCCAATTAAAATTTCACTATCCTCCCATAAGAAGTTTCATTTCAAAATTAAACCATTTACTGAAATGCATAAAAATGTATCCAAATTCAGGTACAAAATCGTAATATTTCCATACAAAAGCACTGAAATGTATGTGGTTCTGGCCACCAGACTCATGTGTTACGAATGTGACAATCGAAACATGTGAGGATTAAGTAGAAAATTATATTCCTCAGCTCCCCAAGAAATCCAATTTCGGAAAGTATTCATAAACAACGCCAACAAACAACTAAATTGCAATAGCTAAGTATATATTATAAGTCTCCTCTCTCTCTCTCTCTTACTTTAAATAAAATAATTTTCCTCTTCCTCCACCTCCACCTCATACCAAATACAAGAAAAAAAACAACAAAATTTAACAAGCAAAACTCTAAACATATAATCAAATACAAACCTAATATTTGCGGCTTTTTTAAGCAATTACTACGCAACATTTCAGAGAGTGTGAGAGAAATGGTTAAGGGCATTCTTTAGTTACATATTTGTATATAACTGTGTATGTGTATGTATGTGTGTATAATGGAATTTCTACCTCTACCTAAATATGTTAACAGTTTATGTGGTAAATGTAAATTAATTTTATAAAGTATTTAATAAAAAACAAAAGTTTAAATTTTTGACTTTTAATGAATAAAATATGAAGCCATTTACAGCATCATTATGCCATTTGATAATATATGAAAATAGTTGCTTCTAACTATTTCTAATTTAAACATATTTTCAAAATACCAGACATTTCAATGTACATATAATTTCATTTTACAAACGTTGTTTACATTTATTAAAAGGAAAATTTTACACAAAGCGCTGTAGGCTGACATCATTTTACAATGCCAAATTGTCATTGTGTAACATAATAAAAAAAAAAAAATTAAATAAAAAAAAAAAAAAAAGCTTTAAAGCATTTTTATAGATCATGAAAAATTTAATATAGTTTAATGAAATATTCATACAAGATTAAAATAACGTTAATTCAACATCAAAATAACCAAAAACTTTTAGAATTACAAATTTCAGCTTTAAAATTTATAAAAAAAATTATTTAAATTTCTGAAAATACTTATTGATTTAAAACAGTGACGGTCAAAAGTGTTAAAAAGCTTTAAGCTCTTTAATAGGCATATGATTAATATAAAAATATGCTCAGCTGCCGTTGTCTATATTCTTCCTGCATATTTCAGAGCAGATATAAGCATTTTGTCAATTGTGTGAAGTGGCCGTCACCGTTTTAAAACATTGTTTAGCATGTCTTGTGCAAAATCATAAGAAAATTCAGGTATATAGGGTTCATTTCCATAAAAAAAGCTCAGTCGATTATTGTGCATCTGTTTCTTGTAGCCATTACTGCTTTAAAAGCATCCATGAAAAAATTTGCTGACTGTTTTTTAGTGACTCTTGTAAGGGGGTCTAGAGGTTTGGGAACCTAAACACTATTTTTACCGCTCTGTAACATTTTTAATATTTTTTTTTAATTAAATAGAAATAAATTTAAGAAGTTATAGAATACAGTTCCTGATCAAGGTATCGTTGAAATGTTAAGGAAATCTTTCAGATTATCGACCAAATGATATAAAGTAGTTTTCAGCAAGAAAAAAAGGGGAAATATTAATTTCGAAATTTTTATATAACAGACAGTTAAAAAATAAATACAAAGGGCGTGGTATATTTCATGTAAATATGCTTCCCATTAGAGCTTTGCTTTGCTTCAATTTTCACGCATAGCAATTTTTATCGCTCATAATTTAATTTCGTAAGCAAGAGAGGAAAAACGAAGCGAGGCGGAGGGAGGCAAGTTGTATAGATTTGCTCGGATTAGCAACTTTCTTGTCGTATTGTTCGTTATTTTCACATTTCTTTTTATTCCAATACAAATGGATTTCACTATTTCGAAAACAATCAAATTTATTAACATGCTGGCAATTTCATATAGAAAATTCTCTCTCTCTCTCTCTCTTTCTCTCTGCCATTGAATATGACTTATTCAGTGCAAGTAAAAGAAAAATATCTCAAGAAATTTTGCTATATATAAATAAATAAAAATAGCAATCCAAAAAGGGAATCGATTCACAAGCTGTATACAGTCATATAATTATAATGCCCTATAACCACCGTATGAAAAAAGAGAGAACTTATGAGAAATGAAAGAATACAATGCCAAATAAGACTTGACACAAAGCGACATGCAAAAACAAATTGCTGTGTAGAAGTATACAGTGGGAGAAAATTACATACTCAATAAGAAAAATGAGAGACTTTTGAAAAAGAGTTAAATAAAAAAACTTTCTGTTTGCTCCCTTATTAATTTTTTCTGTATTGGTGATATATACATATATTTTTTTTTTAAATAAATATTTTTGTTATGCAACAACATATAGGTTAGAAATTAAATGATCCCGCTTTCATCTCCCCTCCTTCATGCAAAAACACAATCAAGAAAGCAGCATCAAAGAAAACAAACTTTCTCTTAGAATTTCTTGTTCTCTTCATCTATTTCTTTTTAACTAATACTCTCTCATTTCAGTACAGTTGTAGTTTTGTAGCAATAAAATATTGTGCTTTTAGCTACTCGACTATATTTGCGAGTACTTAACGACGTTTTCTCTTACCTTTCTTGATCTCTTCATTTTGCACTAATACTCTCTCATTTACGTACAGTTGTAGTTTTGTAGTGATAAATAAATTTTGTGCTTTTGGCTACTCGTTTGCATTAGCGAGTACGCAACAACGATTTCTCTCACCTATTTTGATCTCTCTCTCTCTTCTCAACTAATACTCCCTCATTTAAATACAATTGCACTCTATATGTAATAAATAAATAATGTGCTTTTGGTAACTCGGCTGCGTCTGCGAGTACGCAATGGTGATTTCTTTCGCTTTTTTTTTCTTAAACGGTATTTTGGGAGGGGAGGGGGGGGGGGGGGGGGTGGTGTTAACAAAGAACAGTTGAGGTGAATTGCTTATTGTATTTAGGCGTTTCCATATCAATGTGTAATATTAGTAAAACATAAGAGTATAAAAATTCTACTTGATTAATGATTAATTAATGAACATTTTTATCTGAAAACAAAACTTGACTGGCGAACATGCCACGAGTGACAAATCTATGAATTTAAATTTAAATAATGTTTATGTCTGCGTTTAAATTTAACATACATATAACCTGCTTATGAAATGGCACAAAAGATCTTTTAGGTCGCTGTGCCTGCCTGGTTGGGCTCCTCTAAATAATAAATAAACCTGCTTATGAATGTCAGTACTGATTGAATTTTGTGTTTATTAGAATTTAATGAAGTGAAAAAAAAAAAAAACTAAAAAGTGCAGCTGCTAAACACTAAAGAAGTGAAATGTCTATACATATTTTGTATTAATTTTCGATGTGCTCTGCAGGGATGCCAACTCACTTTTTCTTTCTCCCCGATAGACCTCGAGAAATTCCCCGATTTTCAATCGTATTCCCCGCATCGATATAATTTCATATTATAACAGCGCGACACGCACTTTCCATATAAACATTTTACAAAAACGAAAAATTACCTAAAATTTATGAGTGTTATAAGTATTAAGGCGACGCTGAACTTTCGCGGGCCAAAACTTAACCAATTTTTACGAGACTGGTAGATTAATAGAAAGTGGGAGATTTCACTTCAAGGGAACCCACTCTCGATCCGGCTCAAGCTTGCATAAAGTTTAATCCTATTGGGTAGTAGTTGCCACACCAAATTTGAACGGGGGATGTTTCGGGTTACTAGACGTTCATTTTGATAGATAAATAAGCCTCAGCCTACTTTTGGATATCAAAGTTTGAAAAGGAGAAGACATGGGATTTCTTTTGACTCAAATAAAAAATGGCAAAACCTGGTTTTGTAAAAAACGGGTTCAAAGTTTTGATTATCAGTTTTAAACATATAAAATATATTTCATCTTCTTTATGATGGCTGATCCTAATTTGTAAGTTTACAGATTAGTCAGCAAGGATTAAGAGTTATTAATCAGTAGGTACTGGACTAAGACATAGCTTTCTGAGCGGTCGAAAGGGAAGTCGAAGCGCCGCGCGACTGTTTTGGCCTGACTGACACTCGACGGTATAATCGCCTATATCTACGAAAGCACTCCGCGTCTCTCTCTGAAATTTTCACAAAATACTTTTGAAATATGTATAATACTTTCACACAGTACTATTTTTAAAAATCGATTTCTCGAAACCAATAAATCGCAGAGCCCATTTAAGAAAAAACGAAGACTTTAAGACCCAAAATATAAAATATTGCGTAAGTTAAACGTTTTGCATTACATAAAATTTGACCAAAAATGTACTACAGACTTGTATGACTAAAAACTGAACGACTTCAAATTCCCCGCAAAAAACAGCTCATTCCCCGATTCCCCGCTCCCAGTAAAATTCCCCGCAAATCGGTGAATTCCCCGTAAGTTGGCATCGTTGGTGCTCTGCCACGCACAGAGTTTTTTTTTTTTTTTTATTAAGTTGCTCAAAACATGAAGTTTTCTTGTGTAGTTGTATTTGTTCTTCTCTTTTGATTTGATTTTATTTTTGTTTGTATTTGCTTTTCGTATTATTGGCACTTAACATTTTCTTTCTCTCTCTCTCTTTCACTGCAAGCGACAATTGAAAAGTAAACTGTTTTTTTTTTTTTAACGCGTCACTACAGAGATTAAATGAAGAGAGAATGAAAAGAGTACTGGCATGCATTTTTAAGAAGAGAGAGTATTGATTTTGTTGCTTTACGCCTCTCATTAAATTGTGCGCTCTTTTTGTGCTTTGCTCTTACGACACGTGCATATATATTAACTGTAAAAACTGGTATGTCATTTGGAAGGTTGAGTTTTTTTATTTTTACTCTCTGTTGGGGACATACTTGAAAAATGCTTACACATATTTATTCATACCCAGTGGGAAAGTAAGTAAAAAACAAGAAAATAATTTTTGAGTCAAACTACCACCTATAGAGCTCAAAAAATATTTCTACATGAAATTTCATAAGGAATGTTTTTTCGAGTATGCAACACAAAAACTCCAAGAAATACAAGGAAAAATCGCAATTAAATCAATTTTTCTCAATGAGTTTTTATTTATCAACGAGCTATGTTTGCTCGTTATAAGGTCTGAATTAATTCATAGTAGCTTACCCCATTTCCTACTGGGAAATTTACACTCGTATCATTTGATCATTGAAAAACATTTGTTTTTTTCATTACCATTTTGCGGTTTGAAGGTTTGAATTCCCTTCTAGCTAGGCTTCCTCATATGTATGTAGAAACAATTGTTTTAAATTGAGTAATAAAAAGTAAATGAAAAAAAAAAAAAACAAAAATACTTTAACTAAAATTTAATAATACAAAAAGGCAAAGTAATAAAACTTTAGTAAAATTGGGTCATATTTAAATAAATGAAACGAACAAAAATTAAGTTTTTGTCTTTGTTTCGGAATATTTTAAATTGTATCATTAACATTACAAAGAAATAAATGCGCTTTAATAATAAAATATTTAAAATTCATTTTTCTGTACTAATTTTTTTTTTACTCCGTTTTTTGTTTCTTTTTTTGCTCCTCTTTTTTTGGCTCCTTTTTTTTTTTTTGTTCCTCTTTTTTTTGTTCCTTTTTTTTTTTTTGGTTAGTTACTTAGTAATAAAAACACATAAGTGCGGTCGTCATATGCTAACAACTTTTTACAATTTTCCTTTAATTTTTTTTTTCTCTTTACCTTTTTATTTTGCACATATTTACTTAAATAAAAATACAAAAAAAAAAATTTAAAAAAAAACTCATTCCTAAATTTGCATGCAACATTTTTGCATGTTCCACATATGAGTGTGCATTTTCATATAAGTTTACAGCATGAACATTATTTTTTTTTTCGCCATTTACGTTTGAAAAAACGAAATTTGCGCCGTTTTTCACCGTACCTTTTCAAGTGTGTGTGTGTGTGTGTGTGTTTTGCTACTACCTTTTATGCATAAAAAAAATACAAACCAAAAAAAAAAACCCAAAAGGAAAACTCACAAAAAAATTGCAAATAAAATACAAAAAAAATACAAAAAAAAAAGTACAAAAAACTTGTACATAAAACGTAAACGTAAAAAATGTTGGCATGCCAAAACAAAAATCTGCTTTCAGTGGCGCTTTTTAAGTGACTATAAGGACTTATATCCTTCATTTTTCGAAGGTAAAAAGAGTTGAAGAGATGAGGTTGGTTACAGTTTTGGCAGATTGTGATGTGATGGTGAAGTAAGCGGTGGAAACCGACATGTCATCATACGCTTTGATGATGTGTCACCTTTTTTTTTTTTTTTCTTTTTGTTTTTATTTTGCTTGCCTGCTGTGAGTTTTAGGTTGTAATTTGTGGGATTTTTTGTTTTAAGTTTAATATTTTTTTGTGTGTTTTTTTTTTTGTTTGTTTTATTTTTAGGGTGACTATAACGGCGTAACGTTAGTAAAAGGTTAGTTTTTTTGTTTTTGTTTTGTTAGAAACATTGTTTTATTGTTGTTGCTTTAGTGGTTTATTCGTTTTTGTGCTGAGGATCTCTACCAAGTCATTACAATTTAGCATCTACCTATATACATGCAAACATACATGCATACATACATGTATGAATGTATGTATGCATGTATGTATGAAGATATGTCCGTTTGTATTTGAAAGCATATAAAAGAGTGTGTGTGCATTTGACGATAGCCTCTTCAAAAACTGTGACACATCTGTTGCGGTGTGACATGAAATTATGATATATGTGAATGTATGTATGCAAGTGTGTTGGTGAGTGTATGTTTTTTCTGAGTTTACAATGTGCTCTTTTAAATGTATAACTGGTGGCAGTTAGCTCTTTATATAGTTTCTAGGTTAGCAAATTTAATGCTTTTTAAAATGTTTAAAGTTAAGTTCAATTATTTTAATAGTTTAGCGTTATGGCTGAAGAGTTTTTTTTATATAATTTGTTTCTTAAAAAAGTCTTTAATATTTTAACAAACACCCGGAGTTAGTTTCAATTTCCATACAGAAATTTTATTTGCTTGATTTTTTATTGATTCTCTTTTAGTTTTGCCATTTCCATTTAGTTCCCACTCTTTTTTGGTTTCTTTTTTTTATATATATGAAGTTTTAACGCTCTCAATTTAAGAGAAGATATCGTCGTCTGAGGATTGATTTGGTGTATGTGTATGTGTATACGTATTCGTATACCTATACGCCAAATCAATTCTCAGGCGATGACATGTCTGTTTTGTATTTGGTTGCTCTCTTTTAAATTAAGAGCGTAAAAACTTCATATAAAAACAAAACCAAAAAAAAAAAATAATGTTGGTGAATTCGCTTTAAGTTTTTCCTTGTTCAATTCTCACAGATTCCGTTCGATCTTGTCGTCTCCATTTTCACTACAACCATATTTCTGAGACTCGTACTCGTGTAGGGGTTTTCGTTTAAGGCGAATTCAGCGACTGAGTATTGCACTCTCTTTTCGTTTTTTTTTTTTAATGAAGTTTTTACGCTCTCAATTTTACAGAGCAGCCAAATACAAACAGACATATCAAGGCGGATTTAACATAAAGATAGCAGCATTGCAACAGTACAATAACAACACACAACTTTGTTGTTGCACAAAATCTTAATTGCTACAAACAAAAGTGGGAAAGAAAAAAAAAAATTTTTTTTTTTTTGCAGCTGAGACTATTTTCTATATGAACAAGAATGAAAGAAGAAGACAAAGTTAATGCTGCTATCACCTGTTATAATGTCGCCATGATACTTATCTTCTCTTACATTGAGAGTGTAAAAACTATGTACATATACAAAAACAAAGAAAAGAGAGAGCAGCATTCGGTTTGTGAATTCGCCTTCAGAGACCGCAGAGCAATCAACATACTCTCTTACTATTTTGAGTGGTTTTTCGTGTGAGAATATCATTTCAATAACGAGTGAGTGTAAAAAAGCAACATTTTTTTCTACTACAAACTCATCTCTCAATTTTTCATTTGTTGGTATGTGTGAGTTTTTTTAAAAGAGCGCTCATTGGATTGATGTTTTCATTTCATTTTCATCTCTTCGAATTTTTTTAAAGTAAATTCTTTTCGATTTTTTTCTCATTTGAGGCGAAAATTGCGTCGCTTATTTTGCTCATTGACGCTCATTTGCATTTGAACTAGTATTACACACATTTCTTTTAGCATTAAAAGAAAGTCTTTTTACATTGTTTTTAAGGTACCAACATATTTTTTTTAAAAAAAAAATTATTTTTCATTAAAAAAAAAAAAATATTTCTCATTAAAAAAAAAATTATTTTTCATTGAAAAAAATTATTTTTCATTGAAAAAAAAAATTATTTTTCATTAAAAAAAAAAAATATTTCTCATTAAAAAAAAATTATTTTTCATTAAAAAAAAAAATTATTTTTCATTAAAAAAAATTATTTTTCATTAAAAAAAAAATTATTTTTCATTAAAAAAACAAAAAAAAAAATGATTTTTCATTAAAAAAAAAAAAAATAACTTTTCAATAATAAAAAAAAAATTGAAAAATCTTCATTTATTATATTTAAATAAATTAAAATCAAGCGAAAGTAATATTTTTGAAAATGGTTTCCTTTAATCTTATGAAATATTAACAATATTGCATATAAAAATATATTAATAAAAGTAACAAACTTCTTTCTAAACTTCAATCAGAAAATGTTAGCAGTTGAGGCGAATTCATCAAACGAGTGCCTTTCTCTCTTTTCGTTGTTTTTTTTTCGTATGAAGTTCTTAGACTCTCAATTTAAGAGAGCGAAAAACTTCATATAAAAAAAAAAACGCAAAGAGAGTGAGGCACTTGGTACGTGAATTCGCCTTAACAAGTCAAAGAACATGAAAATAAAATAGAAAAAGAATAGAGAAGCAATGAGTGAGTGATACAAAGAGCGAGAGAGAAATTAGTAGCGTCGTGAGTAAAAATATGTAGTGCCGTTATCGAAATGAGTTTATTCATTACAAAATATTAATCCAGCGACAAATTATGAGCGTTCTCTTTAACACAGAGTCTTAAGGAACGCCTTCAGTGTAATTTACTCTCATAAAGACTTTTTGAAAGAAATGGCGGCAAACTCCGCCTTATAACTGATTTCCACTATATCATATTTCATGTGAAAGAAAGAGAGATAGAGAGTGAGAATTTTCTATATGAAATTTTCAACATGTTAATAAATTTAATCGAATTTTAATGGTGAGAAATTGAAATTAGAATAAAAATAATTACAAAAAAAAAAAAAAAAACAAAAAGAAGCCTTTGATCTTTTCCAACTTTCATATTTCATATTTCCCTTACTTTAACCGATGCTTTATCTATAATTAAGGATCAAGAGGAACCCGCCACATTCATTAGTTCCCTCATTAGATCACAACCCAGGAGTTGAAGCTTGAGGTGAAAAAGTGAATATGGTTAGATTTTAAACTGACCTGTTTGTGAGATGGCCACAGACTTTACTTTGTGTCAACTATTTTAAAACGTCTACTCTAAAGCAACTAAAAAGCAATTTGAAAGTTTTTTTTTTATTAAAATGAAATCATGAATGGCGAATGATTTTTTTTTTTTTTTTTTGCAGTGACAAATCTAGTATTTGATTGTTTTAGTTTTATTTGCATTTAAGATCGATTCCTCTACACTTTAGATAAGAACATTTTAAGTAAGAAATAAACATTAAATTCAAGTCTTGAAATTTGAACAAATCTCACAATTTCATAAATTGCTAAGGAAACTATACTTTATTTTTGTGTGCGCAAATAAAACCAATTATATAAAATCCTCAAAATTTTCTGATACACTTCACAAAAAAAAAAAATGAAAATGCAACTTCAATTGTTTGCAATTGCACTTCCGTTTTTTGTTTTGTATGAATGTGTGTGTGTGCAGATATACATATACTGTTCATATGAATGTGTGAGTTAGTCTTTGACAAATTTTATTATAAAGTCAGATATTTTTTTTCACATTTATTTTTTCATTGTTTGGTTTGACATACTAGAACTGAATAGTCCTTTTCTTAAGTATACGAACGAATATGTTTTTATTGGATTTTTTTTATGTCTGTCTGTGTACATAAGTATGTGTGTATAAGGTTTTTTTTTTTTTTTGTGTGCAAAACTTTAGTTTCTCAAAATTGAAATGAAAACATACTCAGAAATTGTAGCCGTTTAAGGCACTTAAAAAAGGATATATGCTGAAGGACACTAGAGGAGCGGGGAGGGGGAGGGGGAGAGAGTTGGGTTTGTTTGGATATTGAGTAGCAAAACATATGAAGAAATAATATTGTTGGTCGTTTTTAAATTGTTATTATAAATTTGATTTGAGTTGTTAAAGAAAATATTTGTAATAGATTTAGATTGTTAAAGGATTTTTCGTTTTTTTTTTTTTCTTGCTTGAATTTCTGAATTTGCTAAATTGAGATTTTGTAAGAGATTCTAAAATAATAATATTACAAATTATATAGAAATTTAATTGTAAATAATTGTAAGTGGAAATATTTTAATGCAATTTTATTATTATGAAATTTAAAAGCAATTGAAAATAATATAAGTAAACTTGAATGAGCTTCGATTTGTTGTAATGAAAATTGAAATTGAATTTTCTCTTCTTTAGGGTTTTCCTTTTTAGTCATTTGTTTTAACTTAAAAGTTGTAAATATATCCTTCAAATTATTTTTGTAATTTTATGTTGTGAAATAATTACGGACTATTTTATAACTGAAAGATTAAGATTAAGATTTTGCTCTTTAAGTGGAAATCTATAAATTTTTTTAAATATCTATGAAAAAAAGAAGTGAATTTCCCTGCCAACAATTTTTAGCTATTTATTTTTTCAACTATTCTTCATAAAAAAATATTCTTAAAAAACAACAGCAGCAAAAACCACAACAAAGTTTACAAAAAAATAAATATTCACAACAATGTCTTTGTTAAATTTTCAACTGTATCCATACATAGATACATATATATATCGTCTGCTCATGCCATAATGCTCTATATAGAAGAGTATAACAGATTCTTATGAGTGTGTGTGTGTGTGCTTATGCGTGTATACAGTGGCGAATCAAGGATTTAGTTAGGGGAGAACCGATTCCTTTAAATTAAGACTTAACTCCACATCAAAATGTGGAATAAAATCCAGACTTATAAATACCCAAATCCAGA
Organism: Toxonevra muliebris; assembly: GCA_963691655.1. NCBI lineage: Eukaryota > Metazoa > Arthropoda > Insecta > Diptera > Pallopteridae > Toxonevra > Toxonevra muliebris. Next base: position 9,482,899 of record OY829329.1, on the reverse strand, counting down.
TCAAAAGCCAGTACGAAAATCGAATATAAGTTCACAATAAAATACAAACAAAAATTTCGACCAAAGATTGATACTAATTACAAAAAATTACAGTACAAAATCGTTTAACATTACAGAATCGTTTAACAGTACAGAAGCGTTTAACAGTACAAAATCGTTTAACAATACAGAATCGTTTAAAAGTACAATATCGTTTAACAGTACAGAATCGTTTATTAGTACAAAATCGTTTAACAGTACAGAAGCGTTTAACAGTACAAAATCGTTTAACAGTACAGAATCGTTTAACAGAACAAAAACGTTCAACCGTACAAAATCGTTTAACAGTACAGAAGCGTTTAACAGTACAAAATCGTTTAACAGTATAAAATCGTTTAACAGTACAGAAGCGTTTAACAGTACAAAATCGTTTAACAGTACAGAATCGTTTAATAGTACAGAATCGTTTAACAGTACAGAATCGATTAACAGTACAGAATCGTTTAACAGTACAAAATCGTTTAACAGTACAAAATCGTTTAACAGTGCAGAATCGATTAACAGTATAACAGTAGAGTTATTTTTTCATTTAATATTGAGAATCGTTTAACAGTACAGAATCGTACAGAAATTGAAAATAAACATCAAATTAATATTCACCCCAAAGTTAAATCAAAACCTAGAAAAAATTCAAACCAAAAATCAGATCAACTTTTTGACCAAAAATCAGATTGAATTTCAAAACAAAAATCAGAAAAAAATTCAGACAAAAATTTCGACCAAAAAGAAAACAAATTCTGACCAGATGGAAATCAAGTTCTGGGTAAAAATTTTGACCAAATACATATCCAAATTCAGATGAAAACTCAAACCAAAATTCAATATAAATTCAGTCCAAAATCCAGGGAAAAATTCTAAAAAATGCAGCGCAAAAATCAAACCATAACTTAGGTCAAATTTACAGCTCAACCCAAAACTCAGACAAAACTTTAGATTAAATTCTGACCACAATTCAGAACAAAATTTAAACCGAAAATTTAAATATATTTTAGAACAAAACTCAAATTAAAACTTATGAAAAAAAATTAGACCAGAACTCAGTCAAAACTATAGGCCAGAACTCAGACAAAAATTTAGACCAAAACTCAAAAAAAAAAATTCTGATTAAATAATACTGAAATTTAGACCAAATCTTAGACAAAAAGTCAGGTTAAAATTCAGATTTCCAGGATGTCAAATTTCAACCCGAATTCAGGTTTAATTTAGAACAAAAATCAGAAAAAAAAATTTAAGCGAAATTAAGATTAAAATTCAGGCTAAAAATAAGACACAAATTTAGACAAAACTTTATACCAAATTCATATCAAATCATACTAAGATTTGGACTAAAAATCAAACTTTGGACTAAAAATCAAACTTCAAGGAAGCCAACCCAAATTTAAATTAAATTCAGAACAAAAATCAAATCAAATATTGAACCAAAACTCAGACCTAAATTCAAACTATTTTTAGACCAAAATCTGACCGACATTCCACAACCAAAAATCTGGGCAATCTAACTAAATAAATCAGACCAAAATTCAAACTACTTTTAAACCAAAATCTGATCGACATTCCACAACCAAAAATCTGGGCAATCTAACTAAAATTCAGATCAAAACTTATACCAAATAATAGAATAAAACTCAGACAGTAAGGAGTCCAAATTTTGACCCAAATTCAGAGCAAAAATCCAAATTCTGATCAAATTCAATCGACCAAATTTCAAATTTAAACCAAATCATATCCAAATTCAAATAAAAATTTATACCAAAATTTATACCAAAATTTAACCCAAAATTTGGACAAATATTCAGCTCAAGACTCAGACTAAAGTGAGACTTATTTTATGCCCAAATTCAGACAAAAAAGAACTAAACTCAAATCCAGACCAAAATTCAGACCAAATTCCAACCAAGTTATACCAAAGTTCAGAATTCGGGGAAAAACTCAGATGGCAAGGAGGCAAAATTTCGACCAAAAATTCAAATTAAATTCCGAGCCAAATTAGAAGAAAATTTAAAGTCAGACTAAAAATTTAGACCAAACAAAAAATGTGATGAAAAATAAAATTCAAAACCATGTTTCACACCAAAATCTGACCGACACTCAGAAATTGGTTCAGCTGAAACCAAAACAAACCAAAATTCGATCATAATTAGAAAAATAGTTAAATCTAACCAAAAATTAGACCAAAATCCAAACAAAAAACCTGATGAAAATTTAGACCAAATTCAAAACAAATTTAGACCAAATTCAAAACAAATTTAGACCAAATTCAAAACAAATTTATACCAAAATACAGGTCAAAAGATCAGACCGCAAGAAGTCTGAATTTCGGCCGAAATTCAAAGCAAAAATTAGATCTAAATTTAATCGAAATCTCAGACCATTTTTAGACCAAAATTTATAGCAACTGACAAACCAAAATTTGGCCGACTTTCAGCTAAAAAGTCAGACCAAAATTCAGAGCATATTCAGAAATATAATCAAACACAATTAGAGACTAAAGTTCATACTAAATTATACCGAAATTCTAGTAAAAATTTAAGCCGAAATTCAGGCCAGAATCAATACCAAAAATTAGGCGAAACCTCAGACCACAAGGAGACCAATTTTATGCCCAAATTTAGACTAAACAATAAAGCAAAAAATCGGGACAAAAATCCAAACAAAACCATTCCGAAAATCGAATCAAACCTCAGACTAATACTCAAACCTTATACAAAAATGAAAGACTGGTTGTAAATTGAGACCACAAACCTGTCAAAAATCAGATCAGAATCTTGATAATGGTACCTCAGAAGTAGAACATCAATAAACTGGCCTTGAATTTTCAAATTTAATGCCGAACCGAGTGTGTTGTCTACTTGATGAACAATTACGCTGTAGAAAGATTTTGAAATGCTAGAAGCATTTACATTGCTTTTAAAAAGAACTTTAGCTCCCTTTGCCCCTTTCCTCCTCCCTTGGATAAGCCACTGCTTGTATATACATAAGTGTTAGTGTGTGTGTGCATGATTGTATGCGTTACGTACATTTTGTTCATTGAAGTGAAAAACAAACATTTTGTGATTGAATTGTTCCCGGATCAGTTATTCGCAAATTGCAACATCAGCACATATACACACACACACACACACACACACAAACAGAGATGTGTTTATGAGTGTATGCACATGGCATAACCATAACAGCAATAGAGAATATTGTTGTTGTATCTTTCTCAACAATATCATCATCATCAGAATAGTGATACTCATCATCAGCAGTTGCAATGGTAAAGGCAATGCTACTTCAAAACAACAACAACAACAACAACAACAGCAGCAATAACGAACTATCAAATCTAAAGCAACATTTCCGTTTCCGATTTTTCTCATTCTCATTCTCATATACATACATAGAAAACATCCGTTGCAGATGCTGATGATGATGACGATGATGTTGGCGATTATGATGATTTTGTTTGTTGCTTTCAATTAGACGATGCAATGCAGCGCAAAAATTCTTTATTTGTATTTGTCAATTGTGTTTTGACTTTGTTTAGAGGATTGCTTGTGGTTGAGTTGTGTATATATGTGTGTATGTGTGTGTGTGTGTGTGTGTGTGTATGTGTGCGCTTGGCTAGCGTTATTGGGTTATCATCAGCTGCATGATAATCATCATAACAGCAACAATAATAATGACACGGACAGAAATACGCTCATAAAAGTTTATCATCTCGAGTAGACGGGAAGTGTTTGCAATTTAGGAGAAATTTCAAACGATTTTAAATTGTACGATATCAGTTTAAATAAAAGGCGTTTGTATTTCTGCTATAATATGAAGCCTCATTTTATTAGCACTTGAGTATGAGCATGACCATGGTATGGAAAAAAGTAAAAGCAAGCCATTACATTAATACTTACTTAGGTATATTATATTTACACATTAGAATGGCTTGCAATATGTACTATATAGAACCATTTAACAGTACAGAATTATTTAACAGTACCGAATTGTTTAACTGTAGAGTAATTTTTGCTTTTAAAATTCAGACTCGTTTAGCAGAGCAGAATCGTTTAACAGTACAGAATTATTTAACAGTACCGAATTGTTTAACTGTAGAGTAATTCTTGCTTTTAAAATTCAGACTCGTTTAGCAGAACAGAATCGTTTAACAGTACAGAATCATTTAACAGTACAGAATTGTATAACAGTCGAGTTATTTTTTCATTTAATATTCAGAATCGTTTAATAGTACAGAATCGTTTAACAGTACAGAAATGTTTAACACTACAGAATCGTTTAACTGTATAGTAATTTTTGCTTTTAAAATTCAGACTCGTTTAACAGAGTTGAATTGTTAAACAGTGTAGAATCATTTAACAGTACAGAATTGTATAACAGTCGAGTTATTTTCATTTAATATTCAGAATCGTTTAATAGTACAGAATCGTTTAACAGTACAGAAACGTTTAACAGTACAGAATAGTTTAACAGTAGAGTGATTTTTGCTTTGAAAATTCAGACTCGTTTAACAGAGCAGAATCATTTAACAGTACAGGATCGCTTAATAGTAGAGAATTGTATAATAGTAGAGTATTTTTTCCATTTAACTTTGAAAATTGTTTAACAGTACAGAATCGTTTGACATTCAGACTCGTTCAGCAGAGCTGAATCGTTAAAAAGTATAGAATCATTTAACAGTACAGAATTGTATAAGGTAGAGTAATTTTTTCATTTAATATTCAGAATCGTTTAACAGTACGGAATCATTTAACAGTACAGAATCGTTTTACAGTACAGAACAGTTTAACAGTAGAGTAATTTTTGCTTTGAAAATTTAGACTCGTTTAACAGAGCAGAATCGTTTAACAGTACAGAATCGTTTACCAGTAGAGTAATTTTATCATTTAACATTCAGAATTGGTTAAAAGTATAGAATCATTTAACAGTAAAGTAATTTTTTCATTTAACATTCAGAGCCGTTTAACAGTACAGAGTCGCTTACTAGTAAATTAATCATTTCACGTAAAACTTTGTTCGTATGGACGCTTGAGTGAAAGCGCACATTGTCTCACAACATTCTGCTCTTTCAGCGTATTCGACTGTCAACGATTCTATACTGTTTGAATGTGAATGTTAAAAATGGGAGAATTGAATACTCTGTTGAACGATTCTGTACTGTTTGAAAGTGTTCAAATGGGGGAAAAAATACTGAACTGTTAAACGATTCTGTAAACATAAACACTGGTGGAAATAAACCAATGTTTACGTTTACCTAATGATGCTTCGGTTTTTCAGGCTCAAGTTTTGGCTATTAGAGAGGCTTGTCGACTAATAAAGTGTCACATCACAGACAGGTGTAGGGTCGATATTTTTATCGACAGCCAGGCAGCAATAAAATCACTTCAATCCATCATCATAAAATCAAAGCTAGTTAAGGAGTGGAGAGAGGTACTGAGCGACCAAAATCATTATGCTGACATCACTCTCATCTGGGTTCCCGGCCATAGGAACATTGAAGGGAATGAGAAAGCTGATGAATTGACGCGCTCAGGAGCCTCTCTTGACGAATCTTTGGAGGTACCGGTTCTAGTCCCATTTGGGAGTCGTCAAGAGAGGCATGTACCTGCACTATCTTCAACTGGCTAATCAGAGGTGGAAGTCACTAACAACCTGCACTACCTCACGGCATGGCGATATGGCCCTCATATAATGAGGGTCGGTTTCGGGAGCTTTTAACCAGGGATCGTACCGGCACTGCTAGGTTAATAGCAGTCTACACCGGCCACTTGTGTATAGGTACCCATGCAAAAAAACCTTTTAACACCCATTGCAGAAGTTGCGGAAACTTAGATGAAAAAGAAACAATCTCCCATTTTCTTTGTGAATGCCCAGCCTTGGCGAGGACAAGATATAGGTTCCTGGGGAAGCTTGTCTGATTGCTCGGCAGTCAGTCCAAATAATCTGCTAGGATACCTAAACTCTACGGGTGGGTTTAGTAAGAATACATCATTAATTCCAGTGCGGTGAGGAAGCGGTTCCAAAACGGCGCTACAGCGCTTATTATGATTCACAGTGGATCTTCTGTAGATCAGCCGCCTTAACCAACCAACCAACCTAAACGATTCTGTACTATTTGATTGTTAAAATGAAAGAAATTACTCTACTCTACTGTTATTGTTGCTGTTGTACATACGCGACTACTTACCTATTTTTACCTGGGTTAACCTATTAATATATAGATTTTTCAAACCAAAAAGAAAAAACAGAAAACAAAATTATGTTTTCAATTACACGGTTTCACTTTCTATTAGCTTTCCAAAAGCAAGTAAAATTTTCATTTTCTTTTATTTTTTCATCAAGTTTTATAAAGCAAAAAATATTAAAAATATTATTTTATATCCTGCTACAAATATGTAGCATTTTCTTCTTCTCTAGCTAGATTCCATTTATACTACATAATACATACATGCATAAAAGAAGCTAGATTTTTATATTTATACAGAGAAACATATATAAATATATATTTTTATACCTTGCTGCAACATTAGCAAATCCTTGGCAATAAATCATATTTTAATATAAATTATTTTTCTCTTTATCCTTTCGTTAGTTGCAACTGCTTTATTAGTTTTTTTTTTTTTCTTTTCTAATCACAAGCAAACGTGTGCAAGCGTGTATGAGAATACAGTGTGTATGTGTGTGTTTGGATCTGAAGATGATTTGCTATTATTTTACCATCGTCTTTGGTAACATATTCTATGAAATGTGTGTGAGTGTGTGTGTGTGTGTTTTTTTTCACTTTATTGATTTCATAGCTGAATAAATAACTGCACATACATCTCCTCCTTTATTCTTTTCGGAAATTTTTTCACTTTTTTTTACTACACATACTAGTTGAAGAGCGCAGCACACTGAAGTTAATGGAAATTCTTTTTTTCGTTTTCTCTTTTTTAATATATATGAGTATTATATGCTTGTACTATATCCTCTGGTCAGCGGAATATGTAGCACAGTGTATGTAGTTATCCTTTTCGTTAAAATCCCATTAATATTTACAAGCTCCCATGGCACACTTTATTCATGTTCGCCGCCGCTTGTTTGTTTCTTTCTTTCTTTTGGGTCAAAGTGATTTTTTATCCATATACTCTTGTTCAACTCTTCTTCTTCTTCTTCGTCTTCTTCTCCGTAATCTGTTCAGCAGCATGTTACAGCTTTCATATGAGAAAGCTGAAAACAGTTCACCGGATATGGAAGCATACTTCATTTCATTTCATTACTATGTACTCACATTTATGTGTATTACTTACTCTCATATGTGTGAATGTGTGTCTGTGAATGTGTATAGGTGTATGCATGTATAGTTTACAAAATTATTCTTACCTAAAACTTCTTTCTGATATATCTTGCAATTCGTTGTCGATAAGTTTGAGTGTTTTTAACCTGAGTCCTTGAAATGTTTCATCGTCGACACTTTGTAAATGTGTGCGTGACATTTCAATATAACGCACGGAACTATGAATAAATTCTGTAAAAAGAAAAAAGGAAAAAATTTGATTACTGTTTAAGATCCAGATCTCAGCTCAAAAGTCAAACTAAAAATCAGATCAAAATTCAGATTGAATTCAGGCCAAAATTCAGACCCAAATTGAGTTCAAATTTAGATAAAAAATTATACCAAATCTTTGACCAATATATTCGCGAAAAACTTAGCTCATAACTAAAGAAAAATTTAGACCAAAATTCCGATTAAATTCAGGCCAAAATAGAGAGACCAAATCTTGGACCAATATTCAGAAGAATCCCCGGTAGAAAACTAAAATAAAAATTTTATCAAACCAAAATTCAGATTAAACTTAGACTAAAATTCAGACCCAAAATTCAGACCAAATTCAGTTAAAAAATTAAACCAAAACTTACACCAATATTAAAAAAATGTACCAAAAAAGTACAATTACACCAACAAAAATTCAAAGAAGTACAATTATATCAAGAAAGTACAACTGTATCAAAAATGTACAATTGTAACAAGCAATGCGATTGTACCAAAAAGTAAAATTTTACTAAAAAAGTAAAATTGTAGCAAAAAAATGCAATTGTATCAAAAAAATACAATTGTTCCAAACAATGCAATTGTACCAAAAAAGTACAATTGTTCCGAAAAGTGCAATTGTACCAAAACAGTACAATTTTACGAATTAAGTACAATTGTATTAAAAAAGTACAGTTGTATCAAAAAAGTACAACTGTATTAAAAAAGAACAATTGTATCAAAAAAGTACAATTGTTCCAAACAATACAATTTTATCAAAAAAGTACAATTGTACCAAAAAGTGCAACTGTACCAAAACAGTACAATTTTACGAATTAAGTACAATTGTATTAAAAAATTGCAGTTGTATCAAAAAAGTACAACTGTATTAAAAAAGTACAATTGTATCAAAAACGTACAATTGTACAAAAAAGTGAAGTTGTACCAAAAAAGAACAATTGTAGCAAAAAGTGCAACTGCACTAAAGGAGAACAATTGTATCAAAAAAGTACAATTGTATCAAAAAAGTACAATTGTATCAAAAAAGTACAATTTTATCAAAAAGTGGAATTGTATCAAACAGTGCGATTGTACCAAAAAAAAAAAATTAATGTTAAAAATTAGACCAAAATTCATACCAATATTCAGAAAAATTTTAGGTCGAAAATTAAATAAAAAATTTTATGAAAGATCAAACAAAAATTCAGATTAATTTCAGACTAGAACTCAGACCCAAAATTCAGACCAAAATTCAGACTAAATTAAGATTAAAAATTGGACCGAAATTCATACCGATATTCAGAAAAATTTTAGGTCGAATTGAACCAAAACTCTGATCCAAAATTTAGAGCAAAAATTCAGACTAAAATTCAGACCAAATTAAGGTTAAAAATTAGACCAAATAAAAAGCCAAAAATCTGAGAAAAGATCAAACCTAAATTCAGAGTAAAATTCAGACCAAATTAAGGTTAAAAATTAGACCAAATAAAAAACCAAAAATCTGAGAAAAGATCAAACCAAAATTTAGACCAAAATTCAGATTAAATTCTGACTAAAAACTAAATCAAAAATTCATACGGATATTCAGAGAAATCTCAGGCTGAAAATGAAACCACAAATTTGATGAAAGATCAGACACAAATTCGGATTAAATTTAAGCCAAAGCCAGATAAAAAGATTTTTAAAAATAAGCCATCTATAAATTGGTCATAAAATTTGAAATTTATTCCAGTTGAAGTATATATGGGAATCAGTTGCGCGGTAGAAATTCTTTAAAAAGCTTTAAGCGTTAAGATTTTCGGGAGGGGACATAGCCCTTGTTACTTTCCCACACCTCCGGATCCGCCACTGACTTAAACGGCACATAAAAATTTTGTAATTAACCTACCATTAATGTCACTATCACTATTTTACAAATTGTTCCAAATTTTCAATTAATTGCTCCTTGATACAAGAAACAGTAAAGTACAGTGATAGCTGAAATGATAGAGCAATTGCTGCAATATGTTCCCATTCCAAATCACATTCCCATGGAAATTGTAAACGTTAAAAACCGGAAATTTAAATGACACATAAAAGCTTTTTTGATTTGCATTAACTTCACTCCCTCTCTCTCTTGCTCTCTCTACCTTCACCTGCTTCAATGTGCTGTTTGAATACGTTTTATTTCTTCTATTTTTTTGCTTAGTTTTCTTTTTAATGTTTTCTTTTTTTTCCAGTTTTTGCTTTTCAATATGACAATTTTCATTAACTGAAAAAGAAATTTCATTTCAATTCAATGTGATTTTTCCCAATGAAAATGAAAATGTGAATATGTCCGTCCCTTTCTGTATTGGCACTTATCTAACACAAATGTTTCCGTTACTATCTTCTTCTTTTTCTGCTGCTGCATGCTCGTTCTATTAATATACATACCGTGTTTCCTCTACCCCCCCGCCCCCCATTATTAGAAACTTTGATTGCCATGTTCTCTTCTCTTGTTTTCACAGTTTTTGTTTTAGTTTTAGTTATTGTCTTTTTTGTGTGTGTGAAATGTGTTCGAATTCGCAAATTGATTTTCAACTTATATTGACATTCTTTGAATTTTGTGGGTCACACACATAAGGTCAGCCTCTCAGCCTCTCAGCCTTTTAGCCTCAAACTCATCCTCAACCTCAACTCAGCGCTCAACTCAATGCTCAATTCAAAAGTTTATGGTGTATATACCATTATTTGTTTTTGTTCTCAATGCTTGCCTGCTTGCCTGGCTGCCTGCCTAAAAATGAGCAAGAGCAAGAAGTGCTAAATTCAAATCGAAATCTAAATCACCACACACCATCAGAATCGCGTAAAAACAAAATACTCGCTCGTAATGGGGTCATCAGCGAACCATTGAATGACACAATAGCCTGTGGTGATTGGCGAAATAATGGAGACAATTTTTGTTTTTTTTTCTTCTTTTTTTGTTGAAATTGAAATAGACCATTAATGTGGCATCGAGGGATTAACTAAAAAGGATGAATGAGAAATGGTGGCGAACAATTTCTAGTTCTATTTGAAAAACATAGCAATTGATGAGGCAGGGAGGGAAGAAAGAGGGGAGAGGAGTAGGGGAAAAGAACCAAGTTCTATATGCAGATAGAGTAATTTAGTTATAAATGAAAATTGTGTATGTGTGTGTGTGTGTTTATTTGAAATGTAAAAGGAAAGTGCTTTTGATTGTTAAAATTAAAAGGCTTAGCTCTTAACGTAAATTGTTGTTTTAAAGGCTTCCTTCATTTTTCTTTGTTTATTTTACGAGTGAAGGTAGTACAAAGTTTTTTGCGAATTTTTATTTATTTTAGATTTAAATTAGTGTTGAATATGCTGCTGCTTGATTGATTTACTTGAATGTTTTTATTAAAACAAAGCTCCGTTTTGTATTAATTTGGAATTTTTATATACAAAATAACTCCACCCCAGCGCCACCTATCGGCTCCATTCATACATAAAAAATTTCCTCATGATAAAACATACATACATTTTGAATTGCAATCAAATCGCACTGAAAATAAAAATTTTGTTATTAACTTGACCCCAACGCCATCTACCGAGTTGAAAAAAAAAATCAAAAGATCTCGAACCGAACCTATGGTTTTAATCTTAGCTATAGCGCTTACATGGTTCTGAAGATATTTCGCAATTCAAATTTAAGTTATATGGGAGGTGTCTAAAGTACTTTTTGTTTTCAGATTGTACCAAAAAAGTACAACTGTACCAAAAAAGTACAATTGTGTCAGAAAAGTGCAATTGTACTAAAACTTGCAATTACACCAAAAAAGTACAATTTCACCAAAAAAGTACAGTTGTATCAAAAAAGTACAGTTGTACCAAAAAAGTACAGTTGTACCAAAAAAGTACAATTGTATCAAAAAAGTAAAATGGTATCAAAAAAGTACAATTGTACCAATACAATTTAACTAAAAATTGTACCAAAAAGTGTAATTGTACCAAACTGTACAATTGTACCAAACAGTACAGTTGTAACAAAAAAGTAAAATTGTATCAAAAAAGTACAATCATACCAAAACAGTGCAATATTACCAATCAAGTACAATTGTACCAAATACAATTTGACTGAAACAGTTCAATTGTACCAAAGAAGTACAATTGTATCAAAAAAGTACAATCATACCAAAACAGTGCAATATTACCAATCAAGTACAATTGTACCAAATACAATTTGACTGAAACAGTTCAATTGTACCAAAAAAGTACAATTGTACCAAAAAAGTACAATTGTACCAAACAGTGCAATTGTACCAAAAAGTACAATTTCACTAAAAAGTACAATTATACCAAAAAAGTGCAATTTTGCTAAAAACGTACAATTGTACCAAAAAGTACAATTGTATCAAAAAAGTACAATTGTATCAAAAGTAAAATTGTGCCAATTCAATACAATTGTATCAAAAAAGTACAATTGCACCAATTAAATGCAATTGTACCAAAAAAGTACAATTGTACCAAAAAGTGCAATTGTACCAAAAAGTGCAATTGTACCAAAACAGTACAATTTACCCAAACAAAGGCAATTAAACCAAAAAAGTACAATTAAACCAAAAAAGTACAATTGCACGAAAAAAGTAAAATTACACGAAAAAAGAACAATTGTACCAAAAATTATGTGTCTGCAGGCACTCACAGTAGAAGTGAAACTTTGTTGTTTATGTGAAAATTATTAGAAAACATTTATAACAAATTCTGTTGAAGTTTTTGCAGTTTCCTTCTCTCTATTTTCTTGTTGCTTTTCTTCTGTTGATACTCTCTACACTTATAGCCACAAACATGACGTCGTACACCTATATAACATATGAGAGGAAAGCAGTTATATAGAATGAAGCTCTCTCATGAGATAAAACTGCGAGAAGTCGCCTCTCTACATAATTGTATGTAACCGATCCCCATATGACCTCGTTCGCTAAACACTAACAACAGCAGAACTTCATTTCTTATTAGTTTCGTATGAGTGCAACAACAACGCGATTTCCGTTGCGAAATTTTCGATTCACCCTCGCTAAAGAAGTTAAGACAGACATTAACAATTTCTAATTATCTAATATATTAATAGATTTTTAATGAACCTCAAAAACTAATCCTTAATGAACTTTATGCACAGATAACATCAAAGAAAACTTTATTGTGTCGCATTGTAATTAACATAAAATGAAGTTTCAGCACAAAATTAACACAAAACACAAAAAAGTTGATTTCATTATATTGTTTTATTTGTTTGTTTGTTTGTTAGTTTGCTAGTCGTCTTTGTATACAACAAAAATAAGAAACCTGCAAACACATACATTCAAGTATAAGTGAAAACTTTCAGTATAGAAACAAAGCTTTAGCTAGTTATATAAAAAAAAACAAAAACTTTATTCAGAAAAATGTTGTGAATAATTTGTATGAAAATACGTTTATAAATACATACAAATAAATGCATGTTTTTATATGTATGAGTGAGTGTATACGCCTAAAATGTTATAATAAAATCTTAAACAAAAAATTGTGAAACAAAAAATAATAAAAAAAAGAAACAATCAGTGATAAACATACATACAAAAAAACAGCAACAACAACAACCTTACAAATGTATGAAACTTTTGTTTAATGTTAAAAAACCATTTAAGTTTAAGCATTTGTTTAAAAAGTCGCATTAAAAAATATAAGAAAAAAAATACAAATGAAAAGGGGGGAGGGGAAGAAGCAGGCAGAACTCAAAGACAATTAAAACAGCAACAATAAGTATGAAACTCACACATTCAAGCTAAAGTATTTGTATGTTTTTGTGAGTGTATGTATGAGTTTTAATGCCAGCAAACAAACAAACAAGCAAGCAAACGCCTAACAATTTAACTTTTTCACTTTTCTAGTTTGAGTTTTGTTGTACACACACACACACGTGCACACATACACTCACACGTCAACTATAAGAACGAGAACAATAGCAACTACTACGAGACAACTATAACATCAACATAACCTAATTTACATATATTTTTTTTTATTTTTTTTTGTTTTTTGTAACTTTTTTTGTTTCGTCGTTTAATTTTGACACAAATATGCGTGTATATGTTAGGCATATATGTACAGTTATGCACATAACTGTGTAGTTTTTTGATTACACCACCACCCCTACTGGTATAATATCGGTTTCTGTATGTGGGTGTGTGTGTGTGTGTGTGTTGTTGTGCTGTCGTGGCGCTATAGCTCTATGAACATCACAACATCCCATGAGAAACATCAACACAACAATTAAATTACATTTCGGTGAGCATGTGTTAATTAATAGGAAAAACAGGGTCTAACCTTAAACCATGTATAGAATAGATTTATATATGCATATATTTATGTAGAACGACGGTCAGACTGAAAGTTCTTTGCACTTTGATGACATCTTGACACGGTGCTGAAGGAAAATTTTTGGTTGAGTGATTTGATAGAAATTCAAATCAAATGTCACGTCGGTGTCGTTTGGTTTTATAGTATATGCGAGCGTGTATTTTATTATATATTTTGCTATAAGCCCCAAAGTATGCAACACATAATTTCCATATCAAAAACGATTTTAAAATATACTTACATAGAATAGTGGAACATATAAAAAAAACACAATTTTTTTTTGATATATTTTTTAATTGCAAAGTTTATTTTAGTTTATAGCTTATTCTTTCTTAATTGAAATTATAAAATAATATCAATATTTACAAAACCCTTGGCTGGACTTTCTGAAACATAAAAACGAAAACTTTTATAATGAAAATAAGCAACAATGCGTAACAAATGTTATCACATTATGTGATGAGTGCGGAAGGGACTCATTTTAGTTTTCTTATAATTAAAAGGGACTAGTCGCAAAACTGATTTTGAAATGCGAAACAAAAGTAATTGAGAAAGTGAGAATGAAAGAGAATGAGAAAGCAAATGTCAAAAGAAAGCGAATGTGAAATCAAAAGCGAATGTGAAAGCAAAAGCGAATGTGAAAGTGAAAGCAAAAGCGAATGTGAAAGTGAAAGCAAAAGCGAATGTGAATGTGAAAGTGAAAGCAAAAGCAAAGCAATGTGAAAACTAATGAAAAAGTGAATGTGAATGTGAATGCATAAGCGAATGAGAAAAAAAAACGAATCCAAATTTGATTATGAAAAAGAAAACGAAAGTAAATAAGAAAGCGGAAACGAAAATGAATGCAAATGAGAAATCGAAAACGAAAGTGAATAAGAAAGTGAATGCAATTGATAAAACAGAAGTGAACAGAAAAGTAAAAACGAAGCAAATTAGAATGCGAAAACAAAAATGAAAATCAAAGAGAACGTGAATGCTAATGAGAAAATTATAGCAAATAAGAAAAATAAATGAAAAAGCTAAAAAGTAAGAGCAAAAGTGAATGGCAAAGCAAATGCGAAATCGAATGTGAAAGTGAATGAAAAAGCTAATGAGAAAAGTACAGTGAATGCGAATGATAAAGTGAAAGCAAATGCAAAAGCGAAAGAAAGATTTGAAGATAACTGACAAAAAGCCAATGATTGCGTGGAAACTATAAAATTTCGCTGGATCTTAAAGGTAAAGAATATTAACTTAATATTTGTTATGTGGGCCTGGTCAGGAACTTTTCAATATCATTAGTGATTTAAATATATTATAATATTAAGGTAGCGACTTGAAATTTCACGCTTTCTCTTTTCAATCTATATAAAAATCAGAAAGAAACTTTTTATATAAAAATAATTTAAAGCATATCGCTCATTTACTAAAAGACTGTCATAAGTCAAAAAACACGATTTTTGAGTTAATTCATTATATCACGCTTCATATTGTGTAAAAATTTCATATTAATATCTTGTAAACTCTACGCGTGAGAATTATAAGATTTCTTCTTTTTTCTTTTATTTTTCGCGTTTTCTGCAAAATCACGTTTTTTGAGTTATGACCGTCTTTTAGTAAATGAGCGATATGTTAGTGTGCCTGGCCAGGCCCCCATACATTTTATATGGAAATATGTGAAATATAAAGCAATTTTTTTCCTTTAGCAATTTTGTATTTAAACTACCTTTTATATGCTCTTTGACTGATATCATGGTGCCTGGCTAGGCCCCTATACAATTTATATAGAAATATATGAAATATACTGCGTTTTTTTGTTCTTAGTAATTTTTCTATTTCATCGGCCTTCTATATCGCCTTAGGTTGCTATCACGGTGCCTGGCCAGGCCCCTATATATTTTATATGGAAATGTATGAAATATAATGTAATTTTTATTTCCCCGAGTGATTTTCCATTCCAATTGCCTTTTATATTTTGGCTCACATCATGGTGCCTGGCCAGGCCCCTATACATTTTATACGGAAATATATAAAATATAATGCAATTTTTATTTTTATTTTCTTAGTGATTTTACATACTAACTGCCTTTTAAATTCTCTTAGGTTGATATCATGGTGCCTGGTCAGGCCCTCCAGAAAAATTAAAAATATATGCATCCATGGTGTATAAATAAAACCGTGTTATTTCCATAAAAGTGCAAGTAAATGTATAGGGCCTGGCCAGGCACCACGAGAGGCGAGCCTACCCAAAGCAAATATTTCAAAGAATTCCGGCGCCAGCGCGCTATTTGATTTGTTATTGCTTACAGGGAAACAAACTTTTTAACTTAAGTATTCCGATAAACTGTTTGCAACAACTTTCAGTATGACCCTCATATAAAAATATACCTATGTGTGTATGTTAAAGATAGTGAGTTAATGGTAGCTGTAGCAAATTTGTGACTATGCGTATGTATGCGTAATCCTTAGGGACTTGAGCTTAAATACATTACTGCCGCTGATAGTGTTAGTAAGTGTGGGGATTATATATTGCGGTGAGACGCAAAAACAAAAGTGATTAGTTTTAGATTACTATATAAGTTATTTAAAAATATTACAGCATTGAATAGCAACTGAAAATTTAATTTTTAATTAAAAAGGAATACAGTAATCGGAGCTTAATTGCGTCGATGAAAATGTATTTACAAATTCTGATTCAATCGGGATTTTGATCACATTAACCCAAATCAGCCCACCGTGGCCATAAAGTTTTTAAAAAAAATTTATTTTATTGCACTTTCATTGTTATTATTATTAACAGTAAACACATGAAACATTTTTACAAAATTCGGAAAAAAAAACTTTTGGGCTGATTCGGGTTAAACAAAATGTCAATTAACCGGGAATTATTTTAGCTATAAAATATTGAAACTTTTATATTTTTCACAATTAGTTAGTGTATACGAAATGCAATAAATTAGGAATATAATAACGAAACTAAAAAAAAAACAGCACGATGGCGTTGTATTAGTTGCCACTCCAGTTCACTTAATGTGCTCATAGTCGTCATCATACATGGTTGGAAGTTGTTGGAGAATGACCTAATTAAAACTTATGCAAATTTATTTTAACATTTAGTCTTTTTTTTTTTTTTTTTTGTTTTTACTTTTTGACAATTATATGCTACCACTCAACTAAAATAGCATTACTGTCATTTTGTCTAAAGTAAATAATAAAAAAAAAAAAAAGACATAAACTTGTGTATGTGTGTGTGCCTGGCCAGGCCCTCATATATGCATGTGTGCATATGAATCGAGCATAGGCCAAAAACTGAACTGACGTCGCGTTGCATTTGTAATTTAAATAATGCAGAAAGAATTTTTAACCACAAAATGACAGCAAACATGAAAATGCACTTTTTGCAAAAGAGAGAAAAGAGAGAAGAAGAGAGGAATTTTCGTAAAATATTCAACATACAGCAGAAATTTTAACATAAATTAAATATGCAAAAGTGATGTTTATTTTTTTTTCCTTCTTTTTCGTTCTGTTGTTTTAGTTGGACATCATCAGGGAAAAGAACAGCATGCCAAAAAAAAAAGATTGTTGTAAGAGTGATTGTTGCTTATTCAGAATTTTGTATGCTGCACAATGTTCTTCTATTAGCGTAGTAGAGAAAAATAATTAAGCATATATAAATAATAGATAAAATATTCACCGGCCTGACACCATGTAGGCAGGAGCCTCGTCGCTGCGTTTGCTGGTTCCAGAAAGAGAAACATTATTTACAAAGTTAATACATTTTTTTTATGGTAGGACTTTATATCGAAAGCATCACTGAAAGTTAACTACTTTTTATTACTATTTGCCGACAGGTGACATTATAAGCAGTTTAATTTTTATGGTGCTACCTTGACCGAAATAATGAATCATGAATATTAACTTGTTTGCAAATAGTTGTAGAAAAGTGGTATAGCTGCTCTAACGCAATCGCTATGAAATTGATATGTTTCTGTGATAATTGAAATATAGAATCAATATTAACTAATGCATTGGTGTGCAGGTCTGGGCTGTTTGAGTTTAATGTTTGCGAGATATAATGATGTGGTTAAATAAGTATAAATTGTAGTTAGTTTTCTGAGTACATAGAAATTAAGAGTGACGTATTTATTAATAAAGCTGCACAAATTTCTTTATAAATTCCTAGGCAGCAAAACCATCTTTCAAACAGAAAATTGACGGCTTCGTATATTTTTTTCCAGACCACAAAGCATACTTTTTCCAAGAGGTGCTGTAAAATTCACTGTTGAATCTGATTTGAGTTCAAGTATTGCATTCATTCAGGTAAAAGAGAGATTATGGGCAAATTATGCTGCAGCCAATAGATCGATTATACCCTCAATTGCAGAACAAATCAAATAGGTCTCATTCATTTAGGATTCTGGGTGCAGATTTTCGTTTTTACGATACGATACTGTCCTGTTCTGTCCTATCCTGTCCTGTCCTGTCCTGCGCTGTACTGTACTGTACTGCGCTGTACTGTACTATACTGCGCTGTACTGTGGTACTGGTACTGTGGTACTGGTACTGTGGTACTGGTACTGCTACTGCGGTACTGGTACTGCTACTGTGGTACTGGTACTGTGGTACTGGTACTGTGGTACTGGTACTGTGGTACTGGTACTGCTACTGCGGTACTGGTACTGTGGTACTGGTACTTCTACTGTGGTACTGGTGCTGTGGTACTGCTACTGCGTTACTGGTACTTCTACTGTGGTACTGGTACTGTGGTACTGGTACTGTGGTACTGCTACTGTGGTACTGGTACTTCTACTGTGGTACTGCTACTGTGGTACTGGTACTGCTACTGTGGTACTGGTACTTCTACTGTGGTACTGGTGCTGTAGTACTGGTACTGCTACCGCGGTACTGGTACTGTGGTACTGCTACTGTGGTACTGGTACTTCTACTGTGGTACTGGTGCTGTGGTACTGCTACTGCGGTACTGATACTGTGGTAATGGTACTGCTACTGTGGTACTGGTACTTCTACTGTGGTACTGGTACTGCTACTGCGGTACTGGTACTGTGGTACTGGTACTTCTACTGTGGTACTGGTGCTGTGGTACTGCTACTGCGTTACTGGTACTTCTACTGTGGTACTGGTACTGTGGTACTGGTACTGCGGTACTAGTACTGTGGTACTGGTACTGTGGTACTGGTACTGTGGTACTGGTACTGCTACTGCGATACTGGTACTTCTACTGTGGTACTGGTACTGTGGTACTGGTACTGTGGTACTGGTACTGTGGTACTGGTACTGTGGTACTGGTACTGTGGTACTGGTACTGTGGTACTGGTACTGTGGTACTGGTACTGTGGTACTGGTACTGTGGTACTGGTACTGTGGTACTGGTACTGTGGTACTGGTACTGTGGTACTGGTACTGTGGTACTGGTACTGTGGTACTGGTACTGTGGTACTGGTACTGTGGTACTGGTACTGTGGTACTGGTACTGTGGTACTGGTACTGGTACTGTGGTACTGGTACTGTGGTACTGGTACTGTGGTACTGGTACTGTGGTACTGGTACTGCGGTACTAGTACTGTGGTACTGGTACTGTGGTACTGGTACTGTGGTACTGGTACTGCTACTGCGATACTGGTACTTCTACTGTGGTACTGGTACTGTGGTACTGGTACTGTGGTACTGGTACTGTGGTACTGGTACTGTGGTACTGGTACTGTGGTACTGGTACTGTGGTACTGGTACTGTGGTACTGGTACTGTGGTACTGGTACTGGTACTGTGGTACTGGTACTGTGGTACTGGTACTGCTACTGCGGTACTGGTACTGTGGTACTGGTACTTCTACTGTGGTACTGGTACTGCTACTGCGGTACTGGTACTGTGGTAATGGTACTGTGGTACTGGTACTGTGGTACTGCTACTGCGGTACTGGTACTGTGGTACTGGTACTTCTACTGTGGTACTGGTGCTGTGGTACTGCTACTGCGTTACTGGTACTTCTACTGTGGTACTGGTACTGTGGTACTGGTACTGTGGTACTGGTACTGCGGTACTAGTACTGTGGTACTGGTACTGTGGTACTGGTACTGTGGTACTGGTACTGTGGTACTGGTACTGTGGTACTGGTACTGCTACTGCGATACTGGTACTTCTACTGTGGTACTGGTACTGTGGTACTGGTACTGTGGTACTGGTACGGTGGTACTGGTACTGTGGTACTGGTACTGGTACTGTGGTACTGGTACTGTGGTACTGGTACTGTGGTACTGGTACTGTGGTACTGGTACTGTGGTACTGCTACTGCGGTACTGGTACTGTGGTACTGGTACTTCTACTGTGGTACTGGTACTGCTACTGCGGTACTGGTACTGTGGTAATGGTACTGTGGTACTGGTGCTGTGGTACTGCTACTGCGTTACTGGTACTTCTACTGTGGTACTGGTACTGTGGTACTGGTACTGTGGTACTGGTACTGCGGTACTAGTACTGTGGTACTGGTACTGTGGTACTGGTACTGTGGTACTGGTACTGCTACTGCGATACTGGTACTTCTACTGTGGTACTGGTACTGTGGTACTGGTACTGTGGTACTGGTACGGTGGTACTGGTACTGTGGTACTGGTACTGGTACTGTGGTACTGGTACTGTGGTACTGGTACTGTGGTACTGTGGTACTGGTACTTCTACTGTGATACTGGTACTGTGGTACTGGTACTGTGGTACTGGTACTGTGGTACTGGTACTGTGGTACTGGTACTGCTACTGTGGTACTGGTACTTCTACTGTGGTACTGGTGCTGTAGTACTGGTACTGCTACCGCGGTACAGGTACTGTGGCACTGGTACTGTGGTACTGGTACTGTGGTACTGGTACTGTGGTACTGGTACTGTGGTACTGGTACTGTGGTACTGGTACTGCTACTACGGTACTGCAACTGTGGTACTGGTACTGCTACTGTGGTACTGGTACTGCTACTGTGGTACTGGTGCTGTAGTACTGGTGCTGTAGTACTGGTACTGCTACCGCGGTACTGGTACTGTGGTACTGGTACTTCTACTGTGGTACTGGTACTGTGGTACTGTCGTACTGGTACTGTGGTACTGGTACTGCTATCGCGGTACTGGTACTGTGGTACTAGTACTGTGATACTGGTAATGTGGTACTGCAACTGCTGCTGCTACTGCTACTATACTGCGCTGTACTGTACTGCGCTGTACTGTACTGTACTGTACTGCGCTGTACTGTACTGTACTGTACTGTACTGTACTGTACTGTACTGTACTGTACTGTACTGTACTGTACTGTACTGTACTGTACTGTACTGTACTGTACTGTACTGTACTGTACTGTACTGTACTGTACTGTACTGTACTGTACTGTACTGTACTGTACTGTACTGTACTGTACTGTACTGTACTGTACTGTACTGTACTGTACTGTACTGTACTGTACTGTACTGTACTGTACTGTACTGTACTGTACTGTACTGTACTGTACTGTACTGTACTGTACTGTACTGTACTGTACTGTACTGTACTGTACTGTACTGTACTGTACTGTACTGTACTGTACTGTACTGTACTGTACTGTACTGTACTGTACTGTACTGTACTGTACTGTACTGTACTGTACTGTACTGTACTGTACTGTACTGTACTGTACTGTACTGTACTGTACTGTACTGTACTGTACTGTACTGTACTGTACTGTACTGTACTGTACTGTACTGTACTGTACTGTACTGTACTGTACTGTACTGTACTGTACTGTACTGTACTGTACTGTACTGTACTGTACTGTACTGTACTGTACTGTACTGTACTGTACTGTACTGTACTGTACTGTACTGTACTGTACTGTACTGTACTGTACTGTACTGTACTGTACTGTACTGTACTGTACTGTACTGTACTGTACTGTACTGTACTGCGCTGTACTGTACTGTACTGTACTGTACTGTACTGTACTGCGCTGTACTGTACTGCGCTGTACTGTACTGTACTGTACTGTACTGTACTGTACTGTACTGCGCTGTACTGTACTGTACTGTACTGTACTGTACTGTACTGTACTGTACTGTACTGTACTGTACTGTACTGTACTGTACTGTACTGTACTGTACTGTACTGTACTGTACTGTACTGTACTGTACTGTACTGTACTGTACTGTACTGTACTGTACTGTACTGTACTGTACTGTACTGTACTGTACTGTACTGTACTGTACTGTACTGTACTGTACTGTACTGTACTGTACTGTACTGTACTGTACTGTACTGTACTGTACTGTACTGTACTGTACTGTACTGTACTGTACTGTACTGTACTGTACTGTACTGTACTGTACTGTACTGTACTGTACTGTACTGTACTGTACTGTACTGTACTGTACTGTACTGTACTGTACTGTACTGTACTGTACTGTACTGTACTGTACTGTACTGTACTGTACTGTACTGTACTGTACTGTACTGTACTGTACTGTACTGTACTGTACTGTACTGTACTGTACTGTACTGTACTGTACTGTACTGTACTGTACTGTACTGTACTGTACTGTACTGTACTGTACTGTACTGTACTGTACTGTACTGTACTGTACTGTACTGTACTGTACTGTACTGTACTGTACTGTACTGTACTGTACTGTACTGTACTGTACTGTACTGTACTGTACTGTACTGTACTGTACTGTACTGTACTGTACTGTACTGTACTGTACTGTACTGTACTGTACTGTACTGTACTGTACTGTACTGTACTGTACTGTACTGTACTGTACTGTACTGTACTGTACTGTACTGTACTGTACTGTACTGTACTGTACTGTACTGTACTGTACTGTACTGTACTGTACTGTACTGTACTGTACTGTACTGTACTGTACTGTACTGTACTGTACTGTACTGTACTGTACTGTACTGTACTGTACTGTACTGTACTGTACTGTACTGTACTGTACTGTACTGTACTGTACAGCTACTGCTACTGCTACTGCCACTGCTACTGCTACTGCTACTGCTACTACTACTGCTACTGCTACTGTTACTGCTACTACTGTACTGTACTGTACTGCGCTGTACTGTACTGCGCTGTACTGTACTGTACTGTACTGTACTGTACTGTACTGTACTGTACTGTACTGTACTGTACTGTACTGTACTGTACTGTACTGTACTGTACTGTACTGTACTGTACTGTCTGTACTGTACTGTACTGTACTGTACTGTACTGTACTGTACTGTACTGTACTGTACTGTACTGTACTGTACTGTACTGTACTGTACTGTACTGTACTGTACTGTACTGTACTGTACTGTACTGTACTGTACTGTACTGTACTGTACTGTACTGTACTGTACTGTACTGTACTGTACTGTACTGTACTGTACTGTACTGTACTGTACTGTACTGTACTGTACTGTACTGTACTGTACTGTACTGTACTGTACTGTACTGTACTGTACTGTACTGTACTGTACTGTACTGTACTGTACTGTACTGTACTGTACTGTACTGTACTGTACTGTACTGTACTGTACTGTACTGTACTGTACTGTACTGTACTGTACTGTACTGTACTGTACTGTACTGTACTGTACTGTACTGTACTGTACTGTACTGTACTGTACTGTACTGTACTGTACTGTACTGTACTGTACTGTACTGTACTGTACTGTACTGTACTGTACTGTACTGTACTGTACTGTACTGTACTGTACTGTACTGTACTGTACTGTACTGTACTGTACTGTACTGTACTGTACTGTACTGTACTGTACTGTACTGTACTGTACTGTACTGTACTGTACTGTACTGTACTGTACTGTACTGTACTGTACTGTACTGTACTGTACTGTACGTTACCTGTACTGTACTGTACTGTATGTTCCGTAAGTACTGTACTGTACTGTACTGTACTGTGTACTGTACTGTACTGTACTGTACTGTACTGTACTGTACTGTACTGTACTGTACTGTACTGTACTGTACTGTACTGTACTGTACTGTACTGTACTGTACTGTACTGTAACTGTACTGTACTGTACTGTACTGTACTGTACTGTACTGTACTGTACTGTACTGTACTGTACTGTACTGTACTGTACTGTACTGTACTGTACTGTACTGTACTGTACTGTACTGTACTGTACTGTACTGTACTGTACTGTACTGTACTGTACTGTACTGTACTGTACTGTACTGTACTGTACTGTACTGTACTGTACTGTACTGTACTGTACTGTACTGTACTGTACTGTACTGTACTGTACTGTACTGTACTGTAACTGTACTGTACTGTACTGTACTGTACTGTACTGTACTGTACTGTACTGTACTGTACTGTACTGGTACTGTAACCTTTCTGTACTGTACTGTACTGTACTGTACTGTACTGTAACTGTACTGTACTGTACTGACGTACTGTACTGTACTGTACTGTACTGTACTGTACTGTACTGTACTGTACTGTACTGTACTGTACTGTACTGTACTGTACTGCTACTGTACTGTACTCGTACTGTACTGCACTGGACTGTACTGCTACTGCTACTGTACTGCGCTGTACTGTACTGTG
>OY829329.1:9415040-9458239 GCA_963691655.1 Toxonevra muliebris | reverse complement strand
GTACAGTACAGTACAGTACAGTACGCAGTACAGTACAGTACAGTACAGTACAGTACAGTACAGTACAGCGCAGTACAGAACAGTGCAGTACATGTACAGTACAGAGCAGTACAGTAAGTACAGTACAGTACAGCGCAGTACAGCGCAGTACAGCGCAGTACAGTACAGTACAGCGCAGTACAGTACAGTACAGTACAGTACAGTACAGTACAGTACAGTACAGTACAGTACAGTACAGTACAGTACAGTACAGTACAGTACAGTACAGTACAGCACAGTACAAGTACAGTACAGTACAGTACAGTACAGTACAGTACAGTACAGTACAGTACAGTACAGTACAGTACAGTACAGTACAGTACAGTACAGTACAGTACAGTACAGTACAGTACAGTACAGTACAGTACAGTACAGTACAGTACAGTACAGTACAGTACAGTACAGTACAGTACAGTACAGTACAGTACAGTACAGTACTGTACAGTACAGTACAGTACAGTACAGTACAGTACAGTAAAGTACAGTACAGTACAGTACAGTACAGTACAGTACAGTACAGTACAGTACAGTACAGTACAGTACAGTACAGTACAGTACAGTACAGTACAGTACAGTACAGTACAGTACAGTACAGTACAGTACAGTACAGTACAGTACAGTACAGTACAGTACAGTACAGTACAGTACAGTACAGTACAGTACAGTACAGTAACAGTACAGCGCAGTACAGCACAGTACAGTACAGTAAAGTACAGCACAGTACAGTACAGTACAGTACAGTACAGTACAGTACAGTACAGTACAGTACAGTACAGTACAGTACAGTACAGTACAGTACAGTACAGTACAGCGCAGTACAGTACAGTACAGCGCAGTACAGTACAGTACAGCGCAGTACAGTACAGTACAGCGCAGTACAGTACAGTACAGCGCAGTACAGTACAGTACAGCGCAAGTACAGTACAGCGCAGTACAGTACAGTACAGTACAGTATAGTACAGTACAGTACAGTACAGTACAGTACAGTACAGTACAGTACACAGTACAGTACAGTACAGTACAGTACAGTACAGTACAGTACAGCGCAGTACAGCGCAGTACAGCGCAGTACAGTACAGTACAGTACAGCACAGTACAGCACAGTACAGTACAGTACAGTACGTACAGTACAGTACAGTACAGTACAGTACAGTACAGTACAGCACAGTACAGTACAGTACAGTACAGTACAGTACAGTACAGTACAGTACAGCGCAGTACAGTACAGTACAGTACAGTACAGTACAGTACAGTACAGCGCAGTACAGAACAGTGCAGTACAGTACAGTACAGAGCAGTACAGTACAGTACAGTACAGCGCAGTACAGCGCAGTACAGCGCAGTACAGTACAGTACAGCGCAGTACAGTACAGTACAGCGCAGTACAGTACAGTACAGTACAGTACAGTACAGTACAGTACAGTACAGTACAGTACAGTACAGTACAGTACAGTACAGTACAGCACAGTACAGTACAGTACAGTACAGCGCAGTACAGTACAGTACAGTACAGTACAGTACAGTACAGTACAGTACAGTACAGTACAGTACAGTACAGTACAGTACAGTACAGTACAGTACAGTACAGTACAGTACAGTACAGTACAGTACAGTACAGTACAGTACAGTACAGTACAGTACAGTACAGTACAGTACAGTACAGTACAGTACAGTACAGTACAGTACAGCGCAGTACAGCACAGTACAGTACAGTAAAGTACAGCACAGTACAGTACAGTACAGTACAGTACAGTACAGTACAGTACAGTACAGTACAGTACAGTACAGTACAGTACAGTACAGTACAGTACAGTACAGTACAGTACAGCGCAGTACAGTACAGCGCAGTACAGTACAGTACAGTACAGTACAGTACAGCGCAGTACAGAACAGTGCAGTACAGTACAGTACAGAGCAGTACAGTACAGTACAGTACAGTACAGCGCAGTACAGCGCAGTACAGTACAGTACAGCGCAGTACAGTACAGTACAGCGCAGTACAGTACAGTACAGTACAGCGCAGTACAGTACAGTACAGTACAGCGCAGTACAGTACAGTACAGTACAGCGCAGTACAGTAAAGTACAGTACAGTAAAGTACAGCACAGTACAGTACAGTACAGTACAGTACAGTACAGTACAGTACAGTACAGTACAGTACAGTAGCAGTAGCAGTAGCAGTAGCAGTAGCAGTAGCAGTAGCAGTAGCAGTAGCAGTAGCAGTAGCAGTAGCAGTAGCAGTAGCAGTAGCAGTAGCAGTAGCAGTAGCAGTAGCAGTAGCAGTAGCAGTAGCAGTAGCAGTAGCAGTAGCAGTAGCAGTAGCAGTAGCAGTAGCAGTAGCAGTAGCAGTAGCAGTAGCAGTAGCAGTAGCAGTAGCAGTAGCAGTAGCAGTAGCAGTTGCAGTAGCAGTAGCAGTAGCAGTAGCAGTAGCAGTAGCAGTAGCAGTAGCAGTAGCAGTAGCAGTAGCAGTAGCAGTAGCAGTAGCAGTAGCAGTAGCAGTAGCAGTAGCAGTAGCAGTAGCAGTACAGTAGCAGTACAGTAGCAGTACAGTACAGTACAGTACAGTACAGTACAGTACAGTACAGTACAGTACAGTACAGTACAGTACAGTACAGTACAGTACAGTACAGTACGGTACAGTACAGTACGGTACAGTACAGTACAGTACAGTACAGTACAGTACAGTACAGCAGTAGCAGTAGCAGTAGCAGTAGCAGTAGCAGTAGCAGTAGCAGTAGCAGTAGCAGTAGCAGTAGCAGTAGCAGTAGCAGTAGCAGTAGCAGTAGCAGTAGCAGTAGCAGTAGCAGTAGCAGTAGCAGTAGCAGTAGCAGTAGCAGTAGCAGTAGCAGTAGCAGTAGCAGTACAGTACAGTACAGTACAGTAGCAGTAGCAGTAGCAGTAGCAGTAGCAGTACAGTACAGTACAGTACAGTACAGTACAGTACAGTACAGTACAGTACAGTACAGTACAGTAGCAGTACAGTAGCAGTACAGTAGCAGTAGCAGTAGCAGTGACAGTAGCAGTAGCAGTACAGTACGGTACAGTACAGTACAGTACAGTACAGTACAGTACAGTACAGTACAGTACAGTACAGCGCAGTACAGTACAGTACAGTACAGTACAGTACAGTACAGTAGATTACAGTACAGTACAGCGCAGTACAGTACAGCGCAGTACAGTACAGCGCAGTACAGTACAGTACAGTACAGTACAGTACAGTAGCAGTACAGTAGCAGTAGCAGTAGCAGTAGCAGTAGCAGTGACAGTAGCAGTAGCAGTGACAGTAGCAGTAGCAGTACAGTACAGTACAGTACAGTACAGTACAGTACAGTAGCAGTACAGTAGCAGTAGCAGTAGCAGTGACAGTAGCAGTAGCAGTACAGTACAGTACAGTACAGAACAGTACAGTACAGTACAGTACAGTACAGTACAGTACAGTACAGTACAGTACAGTACAGTACAGTACAGTACAGTACAGTACAGTACAGTACAGTACAGTACAGTACAGTACAGTACAGTACAGTACAGTACAGTACAGTACAGTACAGTACAGTACAGTACAGCGCAGTACAGTACAGTACAGTACAGTACAGTACAGTGCAGTACAGTACAGTAGCAGTACAGTAGCAGTAGCAGTAGCAGTAGCAGTAGCAGTAGCAGTGGCAGTGGCAGTAGCAGTAGCAGTAGCAGTAGCAGTAGCAGTTGCAGTACCACATTACCAGTATCACAGTACCAGTACCACAGTACCAGTACCACAGTACCAGTACCACAGTAGCAGTACCACAGTAGCAGTACCACAGTAGCAGTACCACAGTAGCAGTACCACAGTACCAGTACCACAGTACCAGTACCACAGTACCAGTACCACAGTACCAGTACAGCAGTACCAGTATCACAGTAGCAGTACCACAGTACCAGTGCCACAGTACCAGTACCACAGTACCAGTACCACAGTACCAGTACAGCAGTACCAGTATCACAGTAGCAGTACCACAGTACCAGTACCACAGTACCAGTACCACAGTACCAGTATCACAGTAGCAGTACCACAGTACCAGTACCACAGTACCAGTACAGCAGTACCAGTATCACAGTAGCAGTACCACAGTACCAGTACCACAGTACCAGTACCACAGTACCAGTACAGCAGTACCAGTTTCACAGTAGCAGTACCACAGTACCAGTACCACAGTACCAGTACCACAGTACCAGTACCACAGTACCAGTACAGCAGTACCAGTATCACAGTAGCAGTACCACAGTACCAGTACCACAGTACCACAGTACCAGTACCACAGTACCAGTACCACAGTACCAGTATCACAGTAGCAGTACCACAGTACCAGTGCCACAGTACCAGTACCACAGCACCAGTATCACAGTAGCGACCTCTAGTGGCAGTCGTAGAAAATAATTAATATACTTAATAAAAATTTCCTGCATATGTTAAATTACCATATTCTCAAGGTCATATCTCAAAATTATGACCTCTTAGTGCCAAACCAAACCCCATCCTGTGTTCAGGGGAACGTCTCCTATAATTTTTTTTTGCAAGTTGCTCTGGTGCAAAAAAAATGTCCCTCTGTGTTATCTGCAAATCCCGAGACAGTTTCCGAAATTGGCAAAGATTGACGTGAAGTCGAATTTCTGTTGCAATCACAGCAGATCAATGCAATTTTATGTTTTTTATTTCAAACACTTTACTAACCTGAACTTTCCACTATCTTCTCATTAAATAAGCTTAGCAGCAATTTTATATTTTTGTGATTTTAGAAATGAACCCATTCGTTTTTTTTGTGTAATGTCAACATAAAAAACCTTCAAGGGAAAATACTTTCACTATCATTTAGAGCAAAAACTAAAATATTTTATTTTTCCAAACAAAATGAAAATTGACAACTTGAATTTTATATAACTTTCAGTTTATGTGCATTTATACATAGAGATGGATATTCCTAAAAGTATAGTAAAAGTCGAAAAATGTTGAGCTTTCAATTAAAGCAATTAAATGACACAAGAATAACAAAACATTTGAAATATTTATTCTACCTATACATAAAATAGCATCAACATCAGCACAGAAGCTAAACCTGGAAATGCAATCAGAGTTTGAGCTAAAACTGAATAGAGAATTTTTGTATTTGCATTTTGTTGCATCTCTACAGGCGCACATGAATATTGCATGTGACAGTTAAGCTAAAATGTATGCAAAGATATACATGCATACATACATAGGAATTTATACAAATACTTAGATGGATATATAGTTGGATAGATAGACAGCTGAACAGACAGTACCATAAAACAATAGCGATATACATATGAAGAAAGTAATATAGAGAGAAAGAGAATATTATGCAATTTTTCACACTGTTACAATGCTAGAAACATTTCCGTATTTGCGAATGTATGTGTATTTGTATTTACATATACAGACATGGTATACTGTAGTAGGGTTTCTGTCCCGCTTACCAATAAGTGCAATGAATGATGAGAGGCTTTCAGAATAAATATTCATAAATTGAGTGAAGGGAATAGAAGATTTTTAAAAATTTTTGAGAGCACAATAAAATACTCAAATATTAAAGAAGTAATCCCGGACAAAGCATAAATATCTGTACTTACTATAAATATTAACAAAAAAAAATTAATAAAATAATATATGAGAATAATCATATAGGTTATGAAAAATATTTATCTGTATTTTTTATTACAGCAATACCAGATAAATAAAAATATCCCCAGAATGTAAAAGAAACTTTCTTTACTGTCGTGCTACTTTTTTGTCTTTTTTACAATTGGAACAGCTAAAAACATCACATTGTTTATGCCAAAATGACAACTCCATGGGCTTTTCGTAGTAAAATGACTATGAAATGCTGAAGCTACTTATGTAATTATTGCAAAATGAAGGCAACATCAACATCATCGATATTAGCATTGCACTGTATGGCAAGAAGACTTGCATGGTATTAAAAAACACAGTTTCAATACACCACCAATATTTATATGTACATGAAAATGTATATGGGGCCTGGCCAGACCCATATTGGCACAAACATTTTTGGAGTTGGAATTTTAGGCATTCACAAAGGATGGACTAAAAAGAAATTTTCGGTCTGAATTCTATACTAATTTTTGATCTAAATATTAATAGAATTTCGGTCTGAGTTTTGAGAGTACCAGTACCAGTACCAGTACCAGTACCAGTGTACCAGTACCACAGTACCAGTACCAGTACCACAGTACCAGTACCACAGTACCACAGTACCAGTACCAGAACCAGTACCAGTACCAGAACCAGTACCAGTACCAGTACCAGTACCAGTACCAGTACCAGTACCAGTACCGGTACCAGTACCAGTACCAGTACCAGTACCAGTACCAGTACCAGTACCAGTACCAGTACCAGTACCAGTACCAGTACCAGTACCAGTACCAGTACTAGTACCAGTACCAGCACCAGTACCAGTACCAGTACCACAGTACCAGTACCACAGTACCAGTACCACAGTACCAGTACCACAGTACCAGTACCACAGTACCAGTACCACAGTACCAGTACCACAGTACCAGTACCACAGTACCAGTACCACAGTACCAGTACCACAGTACCAGCACCACAGTACCAGCACCACAGTACCAGTACCACAGTACCAATACCAGTACCAATACCAGTACCAGCACCAGTACCAGCACCAGTACCACAGTACCAGTACCAGTACCAGTACCAGTACCAGTACCAGTACCAGTACCAGTACCAGTACCAGTACCAGTACCAGTACCAGTACCAGTACCAGTACCAGTACCAGTATCAGTATCAGTACCAGTACCAGTACCAGTACCAGTACCAATACCAGTACCAATACCAGTACCAGTACCAGTACCACAGTACCAGTACCAGTACCACAGTACCAGTACCACAGTACCAGTACGACACTCACTACTGATTATAGCGTGTTCACACATAAATAAAAATTCACACTAAATATTAATAGAATTTCGGTCTGAGTTTTGGTCAAAATTTTGGTCACAATTTTGGTCTAAATATCACGATGATTCTTGAATTAATTTCGATATAAATTTTCGTCTACGTTTCCTCCTAAATATAAATAACCAAATTTCAATATTTATCTGCAAATACATGAAAATGTATATCTGGTCTAGCCAGACCCATTTACTCAAATGTTGATATTTTACAATATCTTATGCTCGTTTTGCCCTACTGTACACACTGCCATATCTTCACTCTTAACAACCGCCATTTTGCAAATGGGTTAGACAATATACAAGGCATTGTTGTTAAATAGTGATGGCTGTTGTATAGATATAGATAAAACCTTGATATGAGGATGACTGAATTCAGGACAATAGCTAAAATGTTCGAGTGGAAAGAGTAGACGGATGGGGGCAAGTGAGGTAAGTAACGGTAAGTAATAGAAACAAATGCTGGTATTTGGTAATTAGCAACGAAATGAATGTCAACGAGTAAACGAGAAATGAGACCATTTAAGTGCAACATTAGCTCAAAGGCAAAAGTTTCAATTGTAAATAGATTTAGGGTGAATTAGAAGCTTAAAATGATCAACAAATAATTGGGCATTTTATTTTTAAATACGTGAAAGAAAGCCCTCGAGTTTAAAACTTATTTAACAATATTATTCTGGAGAAAATTATTTAAGCTTTAGCATTTAGTTAGTATCAACCATAAAATCCAATCACTCTCACTCATTCACACTTACTCACTCACTTATTTTCTTATTTATTCACTGACTTTGTTATAAATACTTTACTTGTTCGCTCTGCTCTCTACATCCTTAAATACACACAAATATTCAATAACCGAACAAATAAATCATTTTCTCTGCTGTTTATCTTAAGCTTGTTTATTCAGCTTATCGTAACAATTCAGTTTTATATACACACCAATTCCTGTTTCCTTCTCTTTTTATTTTTCTTTTTCATTTGTTTTTCCTTCACTTGTCTTCCTTGTTTCATACATTTACACACACAGATTTTTAAACTGGCATGTTGTTATAAAAATAACTTTTCTGCCAAAAAAAAAGAAGCAAGAAGTTTATTGAAAATTATTACTAAAACTGTTTGGTATTTCCGCTGGCAAGCCCTGGCTCTCTCTGGACATAGAAAAACCACAACAAAAAATATGGAAGTTTATTAAGCAACAACAGCAGCAAAAAGCTGAAAATTTATTTGTGGAATCTAAAGCGAGGAAAGGCAAAGAAAACGAAAATTAAAAGGAAATAAAATAAAATACAAGTGAAAAACCAACGAAACTTGAAATAATAATAACGATAAGTGAAAATAAAAATAACAAATAATATTTTTTTTTTTTGTTTTTTTTTCTTAAGAGTAAGTAATCGAACCAAATCGAAATTATTTTTTAAGCCAAATTTTATGTAGTCATAACATTTTAACAGCTGAGAAACGAAAACGAAAAAAGGCAAAGGAAATAAAAGTCTGAATTGTGTGATTAAATGAAGCGGTACATTGAAACATTATTACTCACATTTGAGAATCTGAATATTTATTTGTCAAGCTTAAACAAGCCTTTTCTTAATAAGATTGTAACACAGTACCAGTACCAGTACCAGAACCAGTACCAGTACCAGAACCAGTACCAGTCAGTACCAGTACCAGAACCAGTACCAGTCAGTACCAGTACCAGTCAGTACCAGTACCAGTCAGTACCAGTACCAGAACCAGTACCAGTACCAGTACCAGAACCAGTACCAGTACCAGTCAGTACCAGTACCAGTCAGTACCAGTACCAGAACCAGTACCAGTCAGTACCAGTACCAGTACCAGTCAGTACCAGTACCAGTCAGTACCAGTACCAGTCAGTACCAGTACCAGAACCAGTCAGTACCAGTACCAGTACCAGTCAGTACCAGTACCAGTACCAGTACCAGTACCAGTACCAGTACCAGTACCAGAACCAGTACCAGAACCAGTACCAGTCAGTACCAGTACCAGTCAGTACCAGTACCAGTCAGTACCAGTACCAGAACCAGTACCAGTCAGTACCAGTACCAGTCAGTACCAGTACCAGTACCAGTACCAGTACCAGTACCAGAACCAGTACCAGTACCAGAACCAGTACCAGTACCAGTCAGTACCAGTACCAGTCAGTACCAGTACCAGAACCAGTACCAGAACCAGTACCAGAACCAGTACCAGTACCAGTCAGTACCAGTACCAGTCAGTACCAGTACCAGTACCAGTACCAGAACCAGTACCAGAACCAGTACCAGTACCAGTCAGTACCAGTACCAGTCAGTACCAGTACCAGTACCAGTACCAGAACCAGTACCAGTACCAGAACCAGTACCAGTACCAGTCAGTACCAGTACCAGTCAGTACCAGTACCAGAACCAGTACCAGTCAGTACCAGTACCAGTCAGTACCAGTACCAGTACCAGTACCAGTACCAGTACCAGTACCAGTACCAGTACCAGTACCAGTACCAGAACCAGTACCAGTACCAGAACCAGTACCAGTCAGTACCAGTACCAGTACCAGTACCAGTACTAGTACTAGTACCAGTACCAATACCAGTACCAATACCAGTACCAATACCAATACCAGTACCAGTACCACTACACCAGTACGACACTCACTACTGATTATAGCGTATTCACACATAAATAAAAATTCATAAAGCGGAAATTTTTAAGGAAAATTTTTGTGTGTGCAACAAACGAGAAAAGCAAAATGAGAAAAAAGAATGAAACCTCTAAATTGCAAGCAGACACCATTAAATAAAGTAAGCTTCAGCGCACTTTACTGATACTTTCGAGCTGATAAATATAACTTTAGTAATAGTATAAGAAATAAATTGCCGCACAGAAAATATTTTCCCTTTACAGATAATTTTTTTGGTTTCAATTTTTTTTCTTTTTTTTCTTTTCTTTTCTTTGAAAAATATTATTAAGTAGCCAGTGGCGGATCCAGACGAAAAGATAAAAAAAGGCTGTACTCAATCGAAAAATGAATTTAATTGATATGCTTTCAATTTGGTCTAATTTTTAATCTAAGCTTTAGACCAAAAATACGATGATTTTAAGTTTGAATTTTGGTCTAAACTTCTGCTTTAATTTTTGGAATACATTTCAGAAAAACTGTTTTCGGAAGGATCTTGTAATCTAAGCTTTAGACCAAATTTTAAAATGATTTTTAGTTTGAATTTTAGTCTAACTTTAACTTAAAGTTATGGTCTAAATGTAAGGATGATTTCGTTTGACTTTGGTCTGAATTTAGTCGATCCGAAAAAGATTTTGGGAAGAACCTTGATATGTTTTGGAATTGGTCTAATTTTAAATCTAAGTTTTAGACCAAATAGTACGATGATTTTTAGTTTGATCCCAAAAGGATTTTGAGAAGTATCTTGATGTATTTTGAATTTGGTTTTTAGTTTGTTTTTAGTTTTAGACCAAAAATACGATGATTTTTATTTTTAATTTTTGTCTAACTTTTGCTTTAAGTTTTGGTCTAACTGTCGGAAAAATTCTGAAACTAAGTTTGGTCTGAATTTTGGTATAATTTTTAATTTGAACTTTTATATAAATATTTAAGGATTTTGGATTTCAATTTTTTTTTTTTTTTTTTTTTGAATTTTTGGTCTAAAATTTATGTGTGGGTTGATTTTAAAATGTGTCGGAATATTTTTAAGTGCAGATTTTTTCCTCTATGTGATATTGAGACCGAAATTAAAATAACAAATTAGACCAAATTAATACTAAAATTTAGACCAAAATCCAGAGCAAAAATGATCCTAATATTCAGGCTAAAACTTAGTGCAAAGTTCACAAAAAAAAAAAAAAAATTAAACATAATCGTTAGACATTGACATAAATCGTTAGACATTGACTTTAGACCAAAATTCAGTTTGTAATGCTAATCAGAAATCATGTCAAATTTATATCAAAATTCAAACCAAAAATCAGTTTCATATTTAAACTAAAACTTAGACCAAATTTCTGGACAAACTCAGACAGAGAATCAACCCGAGATTGAATTTTTATTACTAAATTAGTGCTGTTTTTTTTTGTCAAAAATTGGTCTAACTTTCGGATTATTTTGATCAGAATTTTTGGTCTAAAATTTGGTTTGTATTTTGATTTGTATTTGGGTCTTAACTTAGGCCGAATTTTAGCTTGAATTATGATCTGAATTTTGGTTTAAATTTTGGTCTAAATTTTGGTTTAAATTTTGGTCTAAATTTTGGTCTAAATTTTGTTCTAAATTTTGGTCTAAATTTTGTTCTAAATTTTGGTCTAAAATTTTTCAAAATTCTAGTCAGCTTCCTCAAAACCTAAATCCTGTTATCGCCACTGTGAGTAATGAACAGAGTAAAAACATAATGAAAAAGAAAAGTAAAGAAAATATAAAAGTGCTCAGTGAGTGGAATTAGTTAAAAGTTTTTTTTGAGTCAGTGAGGCAAAGAAGAAAGAAGTGATTATTTTTTCTTGGTTAATAAATTTGGTAAAAAAAAAATGTAGAAACAATTTCATAAATGAAAAATTAAGATTTTCTAAAATTTTACTTAACAAAAATTATTACAAAAAAAAAACAAATCAAATGAAGGATGTGAATGATATTTCAATTAATTTTGAAAAATGTTACTCATACGCCTACGAGAACTTTTCGCAGAAATCTTAAATAAGTTGAGGTGTTTTCGTTATTATTAGTTTTTTTTTTTTGTTACTGTTTGCTGTAACTTTTTACATTTTTAGTATTTCGTTATTGCCAGACACATACACAAACACACAAGCTCACACATATACATACACAGCGTAACACATGCCACTGCATAAATAAATATTTGTATTGTCCTCACATTGTGATACACTAACAATATGCCAGACATATGCATATATAAGAGTAAGTATAAAAATAAGTATCCAATAGTAAACAGAGTATGAAAATAACAATTTTTTTTCATGTTCGTTTCATGTATTTATATGCATGTGTATGTGCATATAGCCTCAAGTCAATTTCAGACAAATACTGGACATATTTACTTATTTATTATTTACTTGTGCTTCATTTCATTCTCTTTTCGTTTGGCACACATATTTTTTTGGATGGCTTCTAAATCTTCAACCTCCTTAGATTGTCTCTCTCTCTCATCTTTAAATACACTGCATATTTATTTAAGGCTTCATCAAACTTCTTCTTCTGTTTTTTTGCTTTTTTTTTTTTGCTTATATTTCAACCTCAACGCTATGCTATCACAAACACAATGTACATATTTCGTTGGGTTGTTGTTATATAAGTGTCCGTGTGTGCGTGTGTGTATGTGTGCATGTATAAATAGTAGCAATTTTCAACTGAAAGTGTTGATGAAGATTACGTCAGCTTGAAAGTTATTGTTTTGCTTCTGCCTCTTTCTTAACTATTGGTGTGTTCTTTCATTTCATTGTTGTTGTTGTTTATTCAATACTTGGATCAAGTATAAACACACAAACACACGCACACACACACTCCTACTCCCAGAGAGAGAGAGAGAGAAAAAGAGAGAGGAAGAGTGCAACCCAAAACAAAGTGACAGTGACCAGTACTTTACAAATAGCTGTAAGGAGTGTAGATTACTTTTGTATCTGTATAGTAAACTCATTTGTATGAATGTATGTGCATATGTGTGTGTGTATTTATGTATGTATGTATGCTGTATACAATTGTTGGTTTTTTTTTATTATTATTATTTCGTATGGGCATAAAATCGTTGCAATGATTGAGTGTTTTTGAAGTATATACAATAAGTTTTGATTGCGTGTGCGTTGTCTACACACACACACACACACACATACAGACTTGACGTAAAATGCTCGAGGCATATTTTTTTTTTGATAAATAATCGAAAGAGTCATAAATTATATTTATGTATTAT
Source organism: Toxonevra muliebris (assembly GCA_963691655.1). Classification (NCBI taxonomy): domain Eukaryota; kingdom Metazoa; phylum Arthropoda; class Insecta; order Diptera; family Pallopteridae; genus Toxonevra; species Toxonevra muliebris. The sequence continues at coordinate 9,445,290 of OY829329.1, read as the reverse complement.
TATAAATTTCTCTGTGAAAATGTATTCAGTTCAATGTATGCACAATTTATTTGAACACATAAATGAAAAACATCAGGATTGAACAGAGACTTTAAGGATTAAATATGTATATAAATATCAGCATTTATAAGTTTGATAAATGTTTCTTTAGATTTATTAAGTTTAAATTATAATTTGTTTTTAGAGAAAAAATCACCGGAGCCGAAATCGACTACTTAGAAGCCACAATCGACAAGAAATCGAAATCGACTGGAAGCCGAAATCAAATAGACGTCGAAATCGAGGAGAAGCCGAAATCAACGAGAAACCGAAATCAACTAGAAACCGAAATCGATTAGAAGACGAAATCGACTAGAAACCGAAATCGACAAGAAGCCGAGATCGATCAGAAGCCGAATTCGACTAGGAACTGAAATCGACTAGAAGCTGAAATCGACTAGAAGCCGAAATCAACTAGAAATCGAAATCGACTAGAAGCCGAGATCGACCAGAAGACGAAATCGAGTAGAAGTCGAAATCGACTACAACCCGAAATTGCCTCGAAGCCGAGATCGACCAGAAGCCGAATTCGACTAGGAACTGAAATTGACTAGAAGCCGAAATCGACTAGAAGCCGAGATCGGTCAGAAGCCGAAATCGATTAGAAGACGAAATCGAGTAGAAGCCGAAATCAACTACAAGCCAAAATCGACCAGAAGCCGAAATCGATTGAAGCAGAAACAGACTGGAGTGAAAATTACTAGAGCGGAAATCGACCCGAGCCGAAATCAAGTGGAGCCGAAATGGGCTGGAGCCGAAATCAACTGGAGCGGAAATCGACTGGAGCGAAAATCGACTGGAACCGAAATTAAGTAGAGTTGTTGAGCCAAAATTAACAGTAGGCGAAACCAATTGGAGCTCAAAGTGGCTCTCCAATTTAAAAATCTCAAATTTCTTGTCTAAAATATTAAACCAAACAAAATCAGCTACAAAAAAAAAAAAAAAAACTTTAAAAACTTTGTAATGCACTCGAGCAATGTAATTTTCCTAGCAAGGATAAGTTCAATTTCACAGATTACATTTCAATAAGAATAGCTAAAATAAATTCCATAGGATAATTATGAATGTTACTCATACGACATGTGGGAAACAAGAAGATAATACTAAAAATCTTCCACATTCTGCATGCCAATAATGTAAGAGTAGTGTGCATTAAAACAAAAATATTTTGAACTACCCTACAAAAATATTACAAATTACAACAAAATAAAAAAAAAAAAAAAAAAAAAAAAAATGGTAAGAAAAAAGAAAAAAAATATTCTGGTACTTTTTTTTTTCGAAATTAATTGAAATTGCTTTCAGTGTCAGCTGCTGCAACAAAAATGAACTAAAATGAAATACCAGTGAAAAATAGAACCACAGAATGTTGTTTGTTTTAAGCATTAGAAATAGTGATAGTAAAATTGTAAAATCGTAAAATCCCAAAATGCAACCATATCCACTGTGACAGGCAGAGATACTGAGTGAATAACAAATACACATGCATAGAAGAGAAAACCAGTACTAGCAACAACAACAACAACAACAGCAGCAAAAACATTCACCAACATGCACAACAATAATAACATCAACTACAATGAAAAAAAAAAAAAATGAGAGAAAAAAGAGAGAAAAACAACAACACTTTACCTATATTTCAACAATACATATTTACATGCATATGACTACATTCACATATACATTAAAATATCTTTGAAGTATACAATACAAGCGCGTATTGCGGCCAACTATGCACACAGACATACACACACATACACACATATATGTACATATGTGTATATGTAGAGTTGCTTTAAACTGTCGGTATGTAAATGTGTGTGTGTATAAACTTGTGTATTTATGTATTATGGGCGACCTCATTCGCTGCACCACCAGCGGTAACATCAGATGAATTGGTATTTGTATGGCGTTGGAGTTGGCGTTGGTGTTGGCGTTGAAATTTTATTGTAATACTACCTGCCATATATGTAAGCATAGGTTGGTAGCAAAGTTGTAGTAATTTTCTTTTTGTTGTTGTTGTTGTTGTTTTTTTTTTTCTATTTTAATATGAAAGGTGCATATGATGTATTGGTGTACATATCATGCTTTTAGTTTATTTAAAAAAAAAAAAAAAAAAGTTGGTCGCTTTTTATGTATGCCGCAAAGCACTCGACTCAATTGATGCCTATAGACAAATGCTTTCAGACACAAATGTATGACATATAAGCTTACATGCATTTACATACATACATACATATATATAGGTGAATATGGTATATGCACATTGATGTGACTACTGTATAAGTTTGTTAAAATTCTCATCTGCTGGTTTTATTTTTTTTTTTTTTGGAAATTTTTATTTCAAATAAAATGACAGGGGGAGAGAAAAAAATTCATAAAACAAAAAATCATGACAGGGAAAGTTAAGCGCCATGCATATGCGTTAAGTTTTTTTTTGAAGCAATTATTCTTAGTTGCATGTGTATGTAGTTGCTTATATTAAGCTTGTTGGCTTTTATGCCTGAGACATATTATTTTTTTTTTTAAAGAAAAAAGTAACAGTAACAAAATGGTAGCTTTATTCATTCACTGTTGCTAGTATTAAATAAAACACTTGCAAATGTATGTCACTGGTGTTTTATAAATAGGTTTATAAATGTGTGTTTGAGTGTACTTCAGTAGATGCGAGAAGGTAAGTGAATGTTATGGTCATGCAAGGCAGTGAACGGAATTTTAACTTACGCAAATGCGCTTCATAAAATCACTGCATTATAAAAGCTTATTTAATATACTAAACATTAAAAAGAAGAATAGCTAAATGGCACATTAGATCTTATTAGTCCAAAAGTTGGGCAATGAAGGAGAAATAGAAATGAAATTTTCATTGCCTCAAAAAAAATCTTTGATTTCAAGAGCCACTCAGAAATTATCATTAGTTTTTTGAATCATACATTGAAGAGTGGAGAGATTTAACTCTCTTCTTCCCCCCCCCCCCCCACCTTCCCCCTCTTTAATTTGCAATCAGCTGTAAACAGTTTATTGTTGTTGTAACTTTTATCCATTCTAAGGAGGAGAGGTTTTTAATTTTTTTCAGATTAAAATATAGTAACTGCTGGTATGAAACCCATTGGATTATTAGGAATCTCCCAATAAAAATATTTTGCATTTCTTTCTAGTTTAATTAATAAATTTGAGGGGAAACAATTTTTCTTTCATTCAAAGCGAATTCACCACATTAATTTTTTTCATATGAATTTCTTATGCTCTCAATTTTAGAGAGCGAAAAACTTCATCTTTTCGTTTTTTTTTCTTATATGAAGTTTTTCTCTTTCTAAATTAGAGAGCGTAAAAACTTCCATATAAAAAAATGAAAAGAGAGTTCGATACTCGTGTGGTGAATTCGCCTTGAATGAAACCATATAACAAATATAAATGGAAAGAGATGAAGTTGTTAAGCTCTCTAAAACTGAGAGTGTAAAAACTTCATATGAAAAAAAAAGAAAAGAGAGAGCGGCACTCGGTTGATGAATTCGCCTTCAGAGTGCATGGAGTAAACAAAATTCGGTCTTACTCTTTTGAGTGATCTCTCATGAGAGCACATCATTGCAATAACGAGTGAGTGTAAACAAATCGACATTTGTTTCTATTTCAAACTAATCAAATATTTGACTCGTTTGTTTGTTGGTGTGTGTGTGAGTTTTTCAAAAGAGCGCTCATCCCATCAAATGTTTGTTGGTGTGTGTGAGTTTTTCAAAAGAGTACAAATCGGATTGATGTTTTCATTTCATTTTCATCCCTATGAGTTTTTTTTTTTTTTAATGATAAACTTTTTAGAGTTTTTTGAGTTGCTCATTTTGCAGGATTTTGCAGTCACGATAATTTGCATTTGAATTAGCATAAAAGCATATTTAGAAAAATTAAAATCAGGCGAAAATAATTTTTTTAAAAATGGCTTCATTTAATCTCATGAAAAAAATAAACTAATAAAAGTTGAAAATTTTTTCCATAACTGGAATTAAAGAATATTAGCAAGTTATAAACCAAAGCTCATGAAAATGAAATAGAAAAAAATAGAGAAAATATGAATGAGTGATTCAAAAAGAGCGGGAGAAAAAAGTATTTGCGTCCTGAATATAGAATATTTAGTGTCGGTATAGAGATGATTTTAGCATTGCAAAAACTTTTTCGTGAGATAATTAATCGAGTGAAAAACTGTGAGGACTCTTTAGCTAAATTTTTTTCAGATGGACTCAACGACCGAGTGCTGCAATCTCTTTTTGTTTTTTTATTTGAAGTTTTTCGATCTTTTAATAGTCAGACTGTGTTAGTTTGAACGTGATGCTGACTTCTCACTTGCTGGTCTTAGACCTCACAGAATATATAACAATTAGAGAAGAGGCAAGGCCGACAATTTATTTTTAATGCTGCTACAACAACAAAAAATGAATACGCATGAATCTAATGCCTGGTTTCCACTATGTTAAATTCAATAAAATTTGCCAGCAGGTTGGCAAATTTTATACTGGAAATTCTCTCTTTCTCTCTCTTTGACAGGGAATATGACATAGTAAAAACAGTAAAGCAGAAGTTAAAGCAAAACGGAGACACAGAGGAGAAATATGAGAATGGGGAGCACATTTTGAGAGCACACTTTGTATTCATAACAACAACAAATATTAAATTGCAAGTGTTGTGTTGAAACAAAAAGAAAAATGAAACACTTTGTTCGTATGGCCGCTTGGGTGAGAGCGCAAATTTACATTCACAATATTTATTTATTTCAATTTCATCAATTAGAGTACATGCTCTTAAAGACTACTAGATATTCTAAATGCTAACTTAAATAATAATTAACTTAAATGAAATATTTAAGTTAAGAATTGCAGGGTCATAATTAAACTATTTTTAAATTTACATCGATTTGAATGATTATAAAAATCTAAGTAGCCGCAGACTTCATTTGCTTCCCTTAAACAACGTGTTATAGGCTCATTGCGGCAGTAGTTTACTCTATGATAAGGTTCATAAAAAAGACTTCTAGATCTTAAGTAACGAGTAGGACAATAAAAGCCAATTAATTGAAGCAGAGGTGGGCAATCAATATGATTGTTAATAATGTCTCTAACAAACATAACAGAGAAGTATTTACGCCTAACTTCAAGAGATTGTATACCAAGCAAGAGACATCTGATTCTATAAGATGGCATATCAGTATTCCAGCGCAATTTATGAATGGCACATCTTGTACTCTAGTATTCGTGTTCGATTGCCAACGATCCCGTAATGTTAGAATATTAAATGAAAAAAAAAAAACAACTTTACTCTTCTATCTAAACGACTCTGTACTGTTAAATTGCTCTAAATGTTAAATGGAAAGAAAATATATATATATGTACTGTTAAATGATTCTGTACTGTTAAACGAGTCTGAATGTTAAAATGACAAAACCACTCTACTGTTATTGTTGTTGTGTTCTACATGCCTTTCTTTTTCTTATCTATTTTTACCTGTTTTTAACATCGACGAATTTGCATGAAATTTATATTGCATTAAGCTATACTACTTTATATTTCTAACGATGTAAGTTTCATGTGAATATGTTGACGTTAATGTAGGTGCAAAAGGAGCTACATTTTTTTTTTCATAGCGTATTAATATATATAGAAATATATATATATATTATAAAATTTTTTAATAAAAACCTCATTTATTTTAAAAGTCTTTCCCATTACATGACAATACAATATCCAATAACTTAAATGTAATTGACCTTACCTACTTGTAAACCTGCAATAAACCATAATAAAAATACTTTATGGCTGGCAAAAGCAAAAAGCTTCATCAACATTGCAGTGCAGTATGTGTGATGTGGGTGAAAGCGGATTACACTGCTTTAAAAACACCATAAACCACACATGCACACACACACACACACACACATATACGCGTTTGAATGAGTAAGTAATATGATATATACGCATATACGCCATGGGTCAAGTGCATAAAATATTAAAACGCACAGTGTAGAGTTGAACGGCATGACGCAATTGCACCATGAAAGTGTGCACTCGTATACCATAATATAATAGTAATACTTAAATCTTTTTCGCATTATCAATTTATTAACGTAGTTCTCTTATTACTAAAACGACCAGCATACTTAAACTTTCGACTTTAAGCTTTGGCGTTTTACGTTTTTTTTTTTGTTTTTTTGCATCCTCTAAACTGAACAAGTAAAGCAAAGCTTATTAAAGTAAAAAATAATCTTGTTTGCGAAAACATTTAAGTGATTAATATGATTTTGTAAAGTAACTTTATTTTATTTTAATGATGATAAGCAAGCAGCAATTATAATATGACCAAGGGTATATAGTGTGTGTGTGTGTGTGTGTGTATATACTTAGTTGCTGGTATGTTATAGTTGTTGTAAGTAACAACAGTACTTCTCATTATAATGAGGATTATTAATTTTTAATAGCTTTAAAGCAAATTAAGTTACTCTGGCTATTGAGTTTTATGTTAGTATGCAACAGTGGCGTAGATAGCAATTTTATTTTATATACTATATATATAATATTTCGCAAGAAGTTTGGTTCATTTACATTCGAAACTGAAACCTGAAACTGGTCGTATAGTGTTGTTGTTCCTTAACAGTGACTTCAATGAATGAAATTAAATTGAATTTATTCTCTTACAGCTCTGTTAATCAACATAATTTTAAGCAATTTAACATGTAGTTATGAATTGTTATTAATATATAGCAAAATACTGCACTCGATAATAAAACAACAGCAATTTACAGCATTCACTCACAGATGAAATCATACTCTCAGTATAATCTTCACGAACCCACGAAAAATCCAATAACAAAAGCGCAACAATGCATTGTTGTTATTGTTTATGAGATCGGCTGTAATAGGAATGAGAGCGAGAAATGTTATCTTGCATATATAAGCACAACTATTGGGTACCAGAATAGCGGAATATCAGTCAGACATAAAGAGAGCGAAAACAACAACAACACTAGCAGAACACATATTAGAAAAACACTAGCAGAACACATATTATAAAAACACCACACGGCTAATTTCAGAAAACTACAAATATTGGACAGAGGAAAAAGAGAGAGCACATGATGCACACTAGATAACCTACAAATACAACAAAAATCAAGAAAAATGATGAGCACCAACACTAACAGACAGCAAAATATTGCACTCAATAATAAAACAACAACAAACCACAACATTCGCTCAGCGATTCAGTCATACTTTTAGCATAATCTTAACGAACCCACCACAACTCCAATTACAAAAGACCAACAATGCAATGTTGTTGTTGTTTATGAGAGCAGCTGTAATGGAAATGAGGAAGAGAGAGGTCACATTTTTGTTTTGTGTAAATAGACTCAATAAAAAGACTTCTGGGTACCAGAATAGCGGAACATCAGTCAGACATAAAGAGAACGAAAACAACAACAACAACACTAGCAGAAAACATTTTAGAAAAACACCACACGGCAAATTTCTGAAAACTACAAGTATTGGAGAGAGGAAAAAAACAGAGAGCACACACATACAAAATAAAAAATTACGAAAAAAAAAAACGATGAACTACACTACTACATAACAGATATTAAAATATTGCACTCAATAATAAAAAAGCAACAACAAACCACAACATTCGCTCAGAGATTCAATCAGAATAGCGGAACATCAGTCAGACATAAAGAGAAAAAAACAACAACAATACTTGCATAACATATATTAAAAACCAGCACACTGTAAATTGCAGAGCAGTACAAATATTGGAGAGGGGCAAAAGAGAGCACAAGATACACATTAGAGAGAGGGGAAAAGAGAGCACAAGATACACATTAGAGAGCCTACGCATACATACAAAAAAAAATCAAAAAAAAAAAAAAAAACCAATGAACTCCAACACTAACAGTTAGCAAAATATTACACTCAATAATAAAACAACAACAAACCACAACATTCTCTCACAGACCTAATCATACTCTCAGAACAGATATTGGGCCAAGATAAAGAGAGAGAGAGAGAGAGCACAAGATACACCATAGAGAGCCTACGCATACAAGAACAATTAAGAAAAACGATGAACAGCAAAGAAGACAAAATAAGTTACAGTGTGGCAATTCGAAATATTCAGTGATAAAAATGTTTCTTAACCATTAATTTATTTTCAAAACTTATAGTACGTAACTAAATATTAAAACATTTTCAAATTTTGTCTATTAATTAAATTATTTTAGAGAGGACCTATCCTCTTTATCCCCCTTTACCTACGCCACTGTACTATGCACTATACTCTCACAAATATTTCTATATTACTCATACGCCATGAAGTTCATGCTATTAAATTGTTTAAAATTCTTTTTAATTTTGCTTTTTTTTTTTCTTTTTTTTTGCACGAAAATATTGAAACTTTTCATTCGCTTTACGCAAACAATTTTGCAGATTTGCAACTCTCTCTCTCTCTCTCACACTTTCTTTATCGCTTTCTATTCTTTGTTTTTCATTTTTAAGTGAAAACTTTTGCAAGTGTTTCCCAGATAAGCATGAAAAAAATATAAATAGGAAACAATATGGCAAAGTTGAAGTGTATAACTTTCAACTTTACAAGAACAACGAACTTAATACTTAGCTACCTACATAGGTGTATAAGTGATATGGATTTGTATGTTAAAATGTAATCTATAAAGTATTTTTAATTTAAGTCAAAGAAAGAATAAAAGTTTTGACATGTGTAGGTAGGTATAAAATGGAACATAAGTTAAATGCAAAGTTTAAATTCTTTAAATTATAATGTTAAAGGTTATTTAAATATTAAGTATTTTGTATAGTTTAATGCTTAAATGAATGTAAAATAGTTTCCTAAATAAAATGCAATATACACACACACACACACCGCAGTAGCAGTTTTAGATTAGCAAGATATTAAAATTACTACTCTACTCTACGTCATTTTACTTTTATGCACATTTTTGCTAGCATATGCATTAAAGTATGTGTGTAAAATGAAATATTTGCTTTAACAAATGAAATATTCTTCATCAAAATTATACATTTATAAATGTGCATATGAATACTATATTCTTCAACCAATTTGGCAAAGAAAATCTTTTAATGAAAACATTTTTGCATTTTCTTTCCTTTGCTTAAATTGTATGTATGTATGTACAAATGTATGAGTGTGTGCATATGTAAAAAAAAAAAAAACAACAAAACCTCTACAGTTTTAAGGAAGCAATTAAAATTTATCTGAACTCTGAAGAAAAGTATGCAAAGAAAAATTTTATTCAATGTGGCTATATTAAGTAAGTTTTTTTTTTTCTAAAGCAGAATTATGATTAAATTTATTGATTTTAGAATAATGAAACTTCCAAAGAACTGCTGAACTTTTTATTCTTTATTCAATTATTCAAAATTCGATTCACTATTCAGAATCAGGAATAATCTTGAACTCTGCTGATGACCAAACTTTCTAAATTCGCTTTATTTATCTTTAACTTAATATAGCTTAACATTTTTAAAGTAGGGTATCACAAAAAAAAAATTATTTCTCCGTATTACTCACTCGGCTTCTGTATCTTTCTTTCCCTCCCCCTCTCTTTCTCACTCTCTCTTCTATTCTTCCACTCTTACTCTATCGTTCTCTCTCTGAAATTTTAACAATTAGTAAATTTTGTTTCTCTTACTTTGCATATTTCAAGCAACACACACACACACATGAATATTTATGTGTATGCATGCATACATTTGCATGTATATGTACGAATATATATACGTTATTTGATATTTAAAATGCGTAAAATTTTCTAAGAAACAAATGAAAATGCTCTATTAAAGAAATATAAATAAAGTTTAAAACTTTTTTTTTTCTCTTTTAAGTTTCATTTCCCATCTCTATAAAAGAAACAATAAAACCACAGAAGTCTATGTATGTATGTGTGTGTGTGTGTGTGGCATTTATGGTTGCACTCTATGAAAAACATGAGAAACAGAAAGAAAAATACTAAAGAAAACTATACATAAACCATAAAAGCCAACAGCTGGCATGAAGAAATAGAAGTTAAAGATGGAAGGACATGTGTTGGCATATAAGCTTACACACACATTTACAGATACAAACATGCATACATACATACATACATTCATATGCATACTAATATATTCGTATGTTTGTGTGTGTGATTTTTTGACTTGCAAATTTATTTAAAGTAAACCAAAATATATTTTCGCATACACTGCTATGGTAATGTTTTTCTTTCTGCATTCATTCATTGAGATGAAATTTTTTGTAATTTATTTTTGCATTCAAAATGAACTTAATTTTCTATTTTATTTTATTTTGAATGTTTTTTTTTTTTGAAGTTTTTAAATAAACATAAATTTCAAGAACGAAAATTTAAATATAATTAGGAATTTTGTCTTTGCAAATACGATTTCTTTAAGGCTACTTTTTCTTATCTAAGCTGATAATGTTGCATGCTCTAATGCTTTAGTAGCTTATAAAAATTTTAAATTTTTCCGGTTTTTTATAAAATTTTAAATTTAAAATAAAATAATAATTTTTGTTAGTCAATAGATATACACCATAAAAATAGCTGTTGAACATAATAGCAGGTTTTCACTATGTCATATTCCCTGTCAAAGAGAGAGAAAGAGAGAATTTCCCATATAAAATTAACAACATGTTGGCGAATTCAATCAAACTAGTGCAAAAACAAAAAAAAAAATCTAAAAAAAAAAATAACATTCTGTGCGTGTCATTACAAATAGCGGGAAAAATACTCTTTACATTGAATTAGAACAACAAAAAAGAGAGAACTTCGATCTAGTGACAGATGCAAGGAAAAAAGAGTTCCAATAAAAAGAGAAATTCAATTAAGTAAAAGAGCAAGAAAGCAAGAGAGCAAACTTTTTTTCACCCGACTGTGGAGAAGAGAGTAATAAAGGTAACAGCATCCAGGAGGAAAACGAAGCTTAACTGTCAAACTTTGAAGTGAGAGTAGTTTTTATTTGAATAAATTGAGATCACGAAACACACACACACACACACCATATAAATTTTGATTTGAGAGTAGAGTCCAGAATAAAAATGAGAGCGAAATATTGGGTGTGGCTACCTCTATTATTCAGCCTCGAAAAATCGCATACATAAAAAAAAGTGAGAGATTTCGTCGTGCACACTCGTAAACATAACCGAATTATTAAAGCACACTTTATATTTACTACAAGTAAATTGTTATTGTATAAATTTTTTGTATTGATTTTCATTTTGTGTTTGCTTTAATTTTTGTTTTTGCTTGTATAAAAAAAGTAGAAAATATGTATACAATTTTTAATCTTGTGAAAGGTGGAAGGGGATTTTGAAAAATAAAAGATGAAGAAAAATAAGAAAACAAAAAACTCAAAAAGCTTTGATGTTGTTCTGTTGATTGTGGTTTTACGCAAAATGTGAAGATGAAAACGTAGAAAAGAAACCGTCCAAGATTTTTTCAATGTTGACTTTCAGCGTTAGGTGCGTTAGCAAGACATTGAAGTCATATTTGTCCAGTACTCAGCAACTTTAAGTCTAATAGTGCTTTTTGATGTTGTACGATAGATTTAACCACCAACATCCATACATTCATTGTATAAATTTAGAATTTAGACTCAAATTTTTACCACTCAGACATAAAAGAAAAAGCGAAGCATATTTTTTGAGCTTACTTTTGTCAATTTCCAGTTCAGATTAGTGTCAAAAATAACCATTTGGGAGCTTGTCATTTATGTCATTGTCATTAAGGCATGGAAAATGGAAAGTAGTTAACCTGCATTTCTTGTTTTGCCAGGGTTCATTTCTAGTCTACTTCACTGAGCTACAGTTGCTTAGTAAAGCCCGAGATCTCTCTCTCTCTGAATTTACAGGCAAATGTGTGTTCTCTTTCAGAAGGTTTCTGTAACAAATTTATGATGTATAAATATGTACTCTCAATATAATTAAAATAAAACAGCGCTGTCTTTATGGAAGTGTGCATGTATGTATGCAAATATGTGTATACCGAGGCTGATAAGGTGAAAATGTTTAGTGGCGAAATTCACCTCATAAATGAGCAATGAAATGATTTTGACAACGAGGCAACAACAACAACACAATGAAATGTGATCAAAGAGAAAAAAAACACAAACAACAAGCAATAATTGTGTTTCTTGTAAAAGAGCCAAAAGAGAATATAATTATGTTTTTTTCTGTTATGCTCTCAACACAATAGAAAAAGAACGCTTCTCTCTCTCTCTCTCTCTCTTTAAAAGTGTGTATGCGTGTATGTGTGTAACGAGAGGCTGTTATTAGGAGGAGGTGAGATAGAGCAGTTGTAGACAGTGTTGCCAAATGTTGGATTTTAAAAACCACCGGAAATCTCAAAACAAAATTTCGTTTTTTTGTTTTTTTTGGAAAAAATCTACCATATTTAATTAAGTTATTGATATTCCTACGAGTATATACATATAGCTATTCATATTTGAATACTAATTGCGGTCCTTAAAAATGAATTGTCGAATTAGTTTATTAAAAACTGAACTATTCGAAAACTAACTCTTAAATGAGCGTTTTGCTTTTAAAAATCCATCAAATCTGGAACATACATCTAGTAAAAAAGCACTGATTTGGCGAAAATGAGTGTAGAGGGGAGGTATAGAGAAAATGCAGATATAAGAGAAGAGTGTTGAGTGAACTCGCTTTGTTTGTTACTCTCGTGAGTGGGGTCAATTAAAACAATATAATTACCCAACTAACACAACCTAATACCTAATTTCTTTATAATTTTCTTTAGCAGCTCCACGTTTCGGTTTTCTTAAAAGTTATAATCAAGATTATAGAATAAAACAGAATAGTCAGTGTGTGAGTTAGTGTGAGAACTAACCCAAAACTTAGTTGGAATTTATCTTAAAAGTAAACTAGCGTCCAAATAAGTATACATACATACTTATTTTCTGGTAAATTAAAACAAACATATTCGTCTAATGTAAATTCTGATTACAGAAAGCTTTAAACTTTTATGCTAAAACGATTTAAAAATCGATGTGAAATTCTTCTCTACACACCCATAAAATCTATTTTTGTTGTCTCCTCTATAAAGCAAAACATAAATTTCTGTCCACTTGCCAAAAAATATTATGATTTATAAAAGGAAATTCATGTACGATTAAATTTATAGAATAGTTTATACATACACATACACACACACACACACTCATATGCGACTGAGAAAATTTTATACCATAGAGTTATGTTGAATATTATGCCAACATATTTAAGCAAACACAATATAAAATTTTCATTTTCATTTTATGGTAAATTAAATTCATTTCCTTATTTCATAAATGCAGTTTATACCTGTCTGTGCATCTCTCTGTATATGTATATGCGTCTATGCCACAGCAAAAATTCTTGAGCTAAGGTATTTATTTTGTTAAAAAGTTGCAAATTTTACTAAAATATTTCTTTCCTGCTTACTGTCCTTATTGTAGTTTAGACAAACGTAGATATATATTTTAAACATAAATATATAGGGATGCTGCTGTTGCATTAAAAAGAGAAAAATTGTAGACCGAATATTTTGCGAATTATTATTAGAGAAAATTTTTCCAAAATTCTTGTGCATTAAAAAATGGTCTCTGAAATATTTTGGCCTACATTCTTAAAGAGAGAGATGGCAGGGGGAGTTTGAGGTTTTAATTGGGGTTTTTTCCCAAAACTCTTCTACTTGGATTCAATTTTTATTTTTTTTTATTTTCTTAAATGGATATATGCGTTTCTATATGTACATATTTCGCACATTTCAATAAAGAAATTGGGTATGTAAAATATACGATTTTTTTGCTCAAAAATGGGGGGATGTTTTTCAAAAGTTTTTTTTTTAATAATTTTAGTAATTTTAAGCAGCATTTGTTTTATTTTATTTTTTTTTTGAAGTATTTTATTATCCCAAAAAAAAATTATGAATATTGGGCAACTCTAATATGAGCGAGAGAATATTTTTTTTATTACCGTTTTATCATAACTCTATATGAAAAAAAAAAAAACAAAAAGAAAACAACAAGAGAGAGCCAAGCAGAGAGAGAGAGTCGTAGAAAATCAGAATGACGTAGCTCATTTGTTGTTCCAATTTTGCTTTGTTCCGTGCTCATTATTCTTATAGAGCAAAAAATTAGATACATCGTTTTGATTGAGTATAACAGTTTTTTTATTTTTTTAGTTTTTGTATGCAGTTAACTCATTAGACAATGCTGAGAGAAGTCATTGCTTATTTTTTTGCTCTCTCTCTTTCAAATATTATCTAACACTTGAACAATGGTTTCTACAAGATTTTTTTATTTTATTTATTTATTTATACAAAAGAAATATAATCACAAATGAACATACAACATAAAAACACAGGCCATAGGCTGAAAAGTTTTTTTTTTTTTAATTCCCTGAATCAGGTTACAAATATCCGTTGTCATAAGAAATAAATCCCTGATCATTGAAAAATATCTATACCCCATAGAACAGTTGATCACATTTAGATCATTGTAAATAATAAAAGATTTCACTTAAGTATTTTATTCAATTTGAAAATCGTTTTTCCATAATTAATATTCAACACAAACTTTTGTAAAATTATAAATACCAAAAAGCTGATGCCTTTTTGTTTTCAAATATTCTAAATTGCGCTTATTTATGCCAAATGAAGTAAAATGAAAAACATCATAACCAAAATAGAAATACCTAATCTGCGTATCGACATAGCTTGAGCTTTTCAAATTTATGTTGCTCTACTTTATATCACTGCGAAATATTAATTCAAGCATTCAAATTCAAATGCATACAAATTATTTTCTATGCTCTACTACGTTTAATTTTTTTTCTCTCTCTCTCTTTATTTAATACACCTACCTAATATTGACAGGTAGGGAGAACGCGCGACCGAGGGTGAGCTATGCCATAAATTGAAGCTTTAGCTAACGTTAAACTAATGTGAGTGAGTGAGTGAATGAGCGAGTGAGTGATAGAGATAGAGAACACTCCATGATAGCGCGAACGCTGAATGAGCAAAAAAACAAAAACAAAAATATTTGTGCTTCTGTTTTTCCATTTGTTTCAGTGTTGTTTGTGTATGTGTGTGTGCGTAAATTTGTGTGCAGATGTGGTGTGTTTTTTTTTTTTGTATATTTGTATTTGTATTAGTGTTAGAATGCCATTTCTATGCCTTGTGGTATGGTGAATCAAATAACATGAAAATATAAAAATAAAATACTACAAGAAAATCGAAATAAATTGAAAATATACACACAAAAAAAGAAAAAGGTAGAAAATAAATAAGCAATTGATTGAAATACGTGAAGAAATAATTGAAGAATTGAAACATAAGTTAAATTATGCATGACTGTGAAGTGAAAAAAGAAGAAAAAGAAGAAGAAAGAAAATTGAAAGGTGAGCAAAAAAAAAGCAAAAAATAAATTCAGATTAAAATGCAAATTGAATAATAAAGAATTTTTACAGACGTTCTTTTTAATAAAGTGTATAACATACAACAGCAAAAATGTGTGTGTCTTTTGTTTTTTGTAAATTGATATTCTTCTCGATTTAAAATTTAAGAAAAACAGTTAATATTTTTTTTGACATAGTAATCGGCGGTTAATTGATCCTCGTCATAAAATTTCAACTTTTAGTTTAAAATGTATTCAAATTCCCCTGATAATTGAACCAGAAATTGTCTATTTTCATCAACCTCAACAAGCGCGAATTACTGTACAACTGACATTTGCAAACAGTTTATCAATTAAATCATTAAAATTTGCATGCTCTAATTAAATTTTATAATTTTTTTTTTGCTTTTTGCTTATAAATCAACGAAATTACATATTCGCGTACCTATGCAAATACGACAACGAGAATTGATTTGGCGTATGTGTATACGAATTCGCATACCTATACGCCAAATCAATTCTCAGGCGACGAAATGTAAATTACACAACATGCAATTTTAGTTTATATGATGTTTAACAAGAAGGTTAAATATATACCCACACTCACACATACATATACATATAAATAACCAACAATTTTTTGCAACAAAATTAATTTTTGCATTGCAATTTTACAGAGATTTGCTACAAGGCTACAAAATATTTAAAAATGCACACACTCACACACACACACATAGTTTTGCCTACACTAATACATACGAGGGGACTAACAAAGAAATGAGACAAACGATCTCACTTTATAGGCCGCGTACAACAAAAAAAAAAAAAAAACCGAAGTGTTCTCTTTTCGTTTGTTTAGCGAGAGAGGCAAGCACACCAACTCACACTACCTCACATGTACACATGTATTCTCTTATACAGTCTTAAATTTTTGACACATGCCGAGAGCTGAAATATTTACTCACCACAAGAGAAGAGTCTTCAGCAATAATGAGAGTCTTACTCACCACAAGAGAAGAGTCTTCGGTAATAATGTGAGTCTTCAATACAATTAAAGTAGAAATTGAGAAACACAAAAAAAAAAAAAAAAATTGTGAGGAATGTGAGGAATGTTTTGAATGTTGGAACTACCGAAGTAGAAATTGAGAAACACAAAAAAAAAAAATTGTGAGGAATGCGAGGAATGTTTTGAATGTTGGAACTACCGAAGTAGAAATTGAGAAACACAAAAAAAAAAAATTGTGAGGAATGCGAGGAATGTTTTGAATGTTGGAACTACCGATGTAGAAATTGAGAAACTCAAAAAAAAAAAAAAAAATTGTGAGGAATGTGAGGAATGTTTTGAATGTTGGAACTACCGAAGTAGAAATTGAGAAACTCAAAAAAAAAAAATTGTGAGGAATGTGAGGAATGTTTTGAATGTTGGAACTACCGAAGTAGAAATTGAGAAACACAAAAAAAAAAAATTGTGAGGAATGTGAGGAATGTTTTGAATGTTGGAACTACCGAAGTAGAAATTGAGAAACTCAAAAAAAAAAAAAAAAAATTGTGAGGAATGTGACGAATGTTTTGAATGTTGGAACTACCGAAGTAGAAATTGAGAAACAAAAAAAAAAAAAAATGTGAGGAATGTTTTAAATGTTAGAACTACCGACTAAAGAAAATTAATTGGGATGTTCGCAAGGTATTTTGAACTGCCGTGTAGTAATAAAGTCGCATAATTTTGTATGCAAAATGAGAGAATTTATATCAAATGAGAAAATACAACACCGAATAAGAAACCTTCTGAGCATCCTAACACTGATTTAAGTTGAAAAAAGAGAAAACAAAAGAAACAAGATCAACCAACTTAGCGAATTTTTTTTGCCTTTCTTCTTACGCTCATACTCAAATGCACTCACACCTGTACATATGTATACACAACACCCACACTTAACTTTTTTTTCATCCATACAAGTACATATTAAAAATGATGTTTTTAGTTGATGATTTATTCAAGTGCGAATTTCAATCAATTTTTTTCTCATTTCAGCGAAAAATTTTTGTAAAAAAAAAAAAGTAGCATTAGAATGGAAAATCGTTTCCGTTGATTTTGCACGTCGCCGCATTTTTCGCAGGCTAAATGAAAAACGTGCTCCATCAAATTTCTGCTGATTTCACTTGAATATCAAAACATGAAATAGAAAAAGTGTTGCAAAAATGGCAAAAAAAAAAAAAATAAAAAAAAAAATCCTCAAATAAATGTATAAAATTTGCGAAAAGTTTTAGCCAAATTTGAGAAAAAAAATTTAACCTATATACATTTGAAATGTTCGTGTTGAAATTCGGAATCCAACCACAATGTGCTTAGTGCTTAATACTGCATTTAAATTACCTTTTTGATTGATTCATTGGTTGGTTTTAGTTATCTTTGTATATTTTGTATCAGCGTGTATTATCAATATTGATATTTAATTGTATGCCAAATACGTTGGGTGTGTGTGTGTGTGTGTATAAAAATCGGAAAAGTATTTCAATTCGTTTGGAATTTTAATTTTGCAAAATTAACACAATTCAACTCAATGATGGAATTGTTAAACTTCATAACAAATTTGCAATAAATTAGAGCAATTTCGAGTATTTTTGTCATGGTGATATAAATTTTAGAGTGAGAAAAATGTTTGAATTGTTTTTAAAGAAATATTCAGCAACATATTATGTTGTTGAACACTCAAGCTAACTATCTTATATATAAAAGCTAACCAAGATATTTTAAATTTTACTGCACCAAAATACTGCAAAAATATGCAAATTTTAAAATGGTGTAAAATTTAAACCAGGTGAAATATTTTAAAATGTCAGGATACGTATCAGAATTTACTCTAACAACCGGGACTTAAGTTGTTTTTTTCTGAAAATTATTAGTAGCCAAATTTTGAAAGAAATTGATCTTGTTTTGTGAGTGTAAATCCGAGTAAAACAGAGTTGAAGATATTCACCACAAAGCCACAAATAACTGGTTTTAATCTCTCCCAAAAAATGGTGAGCCTCATAAATTTTTTCTTCTCTCGCAAAGAGAGTCTACCACAGTATGATATTACGCTCAGATGACTTTTCATTTTGCTTTTCCACTTTTTAATAAACAAATGTTACCATCAGCAAAAATTATCATTTTCAGTTTCCTAATGCTTGTAATTAACAATGTTGAAAACAAAAAAAAAATCGAATATGGCAATGTCATGCCAGAACTGTGGAGCTCCGAAATTAAAAATATGTTATCTCAGTAAAAGAGAGTTCAGTGCATTTTCCTTACGCTCTCAATATGAGAGAGCGAGAAAGCTTGGCAGTTCCATGCCAGCTGAGCAGCTCTGAAATCGAAATTATGTTATCTCAGTAAAAAGAGAGTCCGGTGCATTTTTCTTACTCTCTTAATTTAAGAGAGCGAGAGAACTTGACAGTTCCAGGCCAAAACTGAGCAGCTTGAAAATTTATGTTATCTAACAAAATTTATGTTATCTAAAATTATGTTATCTCAGCTCTGAAATCGAAATTAAGTTATCTCAGTAAAAAGAGAGTCCGATGCATTTTTCTTACGCTCTCAATTTAAGAGAGCGAGACAACTTGACAGTTCCAGGCCAAAACTGAGCAGCTTGAAAATTTATGTTATCTAACAAAATTTATGTTATCTAAAATTATGTTATCTCAGTAACAGAGACTTCGGTACATTATTCTTATGCTCTCAATATGAGAGAGCGAAAAAACTTTCTATGAAAAAAAAGGAGAAGAGAGTGCTATGTCGCCACCTGGAACTCATACATACACACATACATACCTACAGTTGAAAATTCTTTATGAAGAGTGAAATTAAAAAGCCCTAAAGTACATGCTAAGAAATGGCGGTTTTAACCTGAAATGGTATTCTGGTCATACACAAAAATAATTTCTATCCTCACATATTTCTTACTAATCTAATGATAGACAGTTGTTAAATGCTTACAGCAAATCTAAGCAGGATTTAAAGGTCAACAGTGACGTGCTCAACTACTTCCACAATTTGTGTAGTCAGATTAAACGAACTAAGATTCTAGACTACCAAAACATACGGTGAACAAAATCTTATTGCAGTTGCCGAGTATAACAGTCCACCTCAATACAGATTACCAAACCGACTGCTAAACTCAACTTCCTTGTAGTTTTTCTAGCTACATCGAAATGAAAGCTGGAAGCACAATTAGATACTAAGAAAATATATTTGGTATATTGTCCCAAATACAGAAAAAATACTTTTTATAAATGTATAAATATTTGATTTCAAAACAAATGCTGAAAAAAAAACAAGCACAAATAAAAACTAATAAAAACTGTTTTTAAACGGTAGAGCCACTATGCTTAATGGCGAAATATGCAAAAAAGAGAAACAAAATTCTTTACTCTCTTAACATAACAGAAATAGCATAGGCCTCTCGGTATAGAAATACGCGGATATGTATGTATATATGCAGGTATGTGTGAAATGAGAGACTGTTAGTATGCGACAGGCGGCAAGACAAAGCAGATGTAAAGGAACGATAGAGAGAGAGTTCAGCTAAAAGAGATGTGCCGAGTGAGCTCGCTTCTGTGCATGGGTTCGTTCTTTTTGTTTCGATTTTATTTTTATGTTATAGCTATCTCTGTTAACAGACTGTTAACTCTGTATATAGAGAGTTTACAGTGTTGAAAGAGAAGCTGCATATGTTATAGTTATCTCTGTTAACTCTGTATACAGAGTGTTAAAAGTGTAAAAAGAGAAACTGCACATGTTATAGTTATCTCTGTTAACAGACTGTTAACTCTGTATACAGAGTGTTAACAGTGAAAAAAGAGAAACTGCACGTGTTATAGTTATCTCTGTTAACAGACTGTTAACTCTGTATACAGAGTGTTAACAGTGTAAAAAGAGAAACTGCATATGTTATAGTTATCTCTGTTAACTCTGTATACATTTTGAAAATTGCATGCTGCTGTATTCGACATGAACAGTGTAACAGTGGAAACAAATACAGTGCATATAATACATAAAATGTATTTTTATTTGACAGCGCAACTCTCACAAGTAAATAATTTCATTTGATATTTGCAAAGACAACAATAACAAAAATAATTTTAAAAATATCAAATTAAGTTTTAGAATTTTCACGGTTGCATGAACTAATAGCAACTTGTTGTTTTTGTTTTTTTTTTTTGCTACTATTTTTCTTCAGTATTTAAACAAGTGAAAAGTAGAAAAAACATTTATCATTTTTGTAAATGTATGAAAGAAAAGGAATTTATAAAATTTTTAATAAGTACAGAACTGCCTTGAGCTTAATTCTTTTTACTTGTTTTTCTTTTTTTCATGTTTACATTTCCATTTTCAATTAAATTTTGGCACACACACACACACACATACATATACACAAACACATTTTCATAATCTACTGATATAAAAACTTACACCTAAAAGTATGCAATTGTATTTATGTTAATGTTTATGATGATTACATTGCACCATCGTGTAGCAAGCAGCAGCAACAGCAACAGCAGCAGCAGTAGCTACTAGCATTCGTTGCTGCACATAACAATAATCACCAAGAACATAAGCAGCAATACAATTATCATTCTCATCATCGTCAACAACATCACCATCTTGCCTCTGGTGAAAATGGGCGCCATTTTTTTTGTTTTTTTTTACTCTGTTATTATTGTTATTATTTGCATAACATTTTTGCCTGCAACAATTACTATACTTTTTTTCCCTTTTCCATCTATACTTCATTCTTTTTCCTTTTCCTTTTCCCTGCTTTTCACGCTCATTTCCGTTCAACATTTCCTTTTCTACTTATAGCTTGTGTGTTGTCGTTGCTTGCATTCCCTTTGAAAAAAATAGAAAAAAAAATACTCTCTAGTCTAACAATGTTTTATTTAAAGAAAGAAATGTTGTTTGCATTTACAACGAGAAACTTTCAATAGATTTTTTCATATCTTATCCTTTTTTTTTGTTTTTAGTTTCAGTTTTGTTTTACTTCAGTTTTACATTAGCTACAACAGATTCTCTTTATTTTGTGTTGCATACTTTTCTGCGTTCATTTTTTTCCCTCTTTTTGTTACTGTTGTTGTTGTAGCACTATTTTTAAATACACAAACAAAATGGTAAAAGTATTTCTTTCAAGGACATGTTGTTCTGCATTTAAACAAAAATTACAAACCTAAAAACAAGCAGAATTCTAGTTTTCTTTCTTTTAAATTTCAGCCACGCCCTATCAAAAAAAAAAAAAAAAAAACAAAAAGAAGCTTAACATTGTATATTTCTCAGTGCTTAATGTAGCGCACTTAGGGTGCTGCTAGTCGTAGTGCTGATGAGGATACTGAGAGTGCAGCTGCTGTTGCTGCTGCTGTTTCTGCTGTTGCTGCTACTCCTACTGTTATTGCTGCTTCTACTACTGTTGTTATTTATGTTGTTGTTGGTAGTAACTGTATAGTTAGTAGTGATTGTTATATTGTTGGTACCTAGTAGTTTGTTGTTTTTGCTGTTGTTTATTGTTGGCGTTTCTCTCAAGTGTATACTTTATTTCTTTTCACGCTCTACTTAAGCACGTTTTTTTTTTTTTTTTTTTTTGCGTGTTCTCTGAAATCAGCGCGCGCTCATTTTAGTTAAGCTTAGTTTACATTTCAACATTAAAATAAATTTTTTACTCGCTCTTTATTTATTTATTTATGGAGTATTTATTTTTTATTTTCGTAAATAAAAGTTTGCCTACAAAAGAATTTTATTTAACTAGTTGCAGTTTTTGTATATTTAAGATATTTTTTTTGTTTTGATTTTTAATTATACAAATGAAATTGTTTGAGAAATTTTTTTCCTGAATTTATGTTAATTTAGTTTGGCATAAAAATATTCCATTATTAAAGCAAACAAAAACAGAAATTTCTATAAGTCAGAAGTCTCTTTAGTCACACCATAGCCATGGCCATGTTATAGAGAATTTATTTAATTCAAATATTCAATATAAAAGCAAGTCGAACGCAATTAAATTGCCATAGAAACTATAGCTATGACGTCACCAAAAATTGTCCAATAAATTCTTTAGTATATGATGCAAATGATAAATTATAGAAAATCAGAGTTCGCAAAACCTCACTATTGAGAAAAAGTATTACACTCCTCCTCCTCAATGTTATTCACTCAAAAAGCGACTCTCTTTATCTCGTCATTTTGGTTTCCGTTATGTCATATTCTCTGTCAAAAAGAGAGAAGTAGAAAATTTGCTGAATGAAATTTACAAAAATCAAACAAAAAACTCATTTCGATAACGGCACTATAAATTTTTTACTAATGAATTCATTTTTTTCTCTCTCTCGCTCTCTCGCTCTTTGTATCACTCATTCACTTCGTTTCATTTTCATGTGTTTTGACTCGTAAAAGCGAATTAACGGATTGAATGCCTTACTCTCTTTGCTGTTTTTTTTTATATGTATGAAGTTTTTCGCTCTCTTAAATTAAGAGCGTAAGAACTTTATATGAAAAAAAAAAAAACCAAAAGAGAGTAAGGCACTCGTTTGATGAATTAGCCTCAACTGCTAACATTTTTTTGATTCATTATTTTTGATTTTTGATTTTTATTAGTATAAAAGTTTCACTCTATTTACTCACACATTTACGTTATATACATACATAAATATCTTATCTCACGGGTATGAGTAAACTTCAAAAATGTGTAAAATGTAAATAACAGTATCAAATGAAGTGCTTCTCTCACTTAACTTCTTGCTCAGCATGAAAGTCAGCATTTACACGTTGAGACTATAGTCTTATGAAACTTTTTGGCATTTCCTTTTGAGGTTTCATGAATTGATGCTCGCGATATTTTCCATCCCCCTGTCGTTTCTTTCCTCTTCCCTCCACTTTTGAAAGTTTCATGAGACTACTTATTTTTAAATGCAATACTGTAATGCAATACTTCATAAGATTAAATTAAACTATTTTTAAAAATATAACGTTCGCGGGATTTTGATGTTTTTAACTAAAGAAACTAAATTAAGATTAGTTAATTATTTTTTTTTTTTGTACTTATAAAAAAAAATTTAAAAAATGTTGGTTTTAGGACTAAAAAATGTACTGTAATGCTAATTCAAATGCAAATTATCGTCACTATATATCGTCCAAAATGAGCGAAATTAGGAACTCAATTTTCGCTTCTAATGAAAGGAAACTGAAAAAGAGTTTCTCATTAAGAAAAAATCAGAGGGATGAAAATGAAATGAAAACATCAATCCATTGAACGCTCTTTTGAAAACCTCACACACACACATACCAACAAACAAGCGAGTGAAACATTTGAGAAAGTTTGCAATGTTGATTTGTTTACACTCATTCGTTATTGAAATGATATGCTCTCATGAGAGAGTACTCAAAAGAGTAAGAGCGAATTTTATTTGCTCTTCGAACTCGGCAGAAAATACAATAATTTATTTCACAGTTATTCACTGTCAGAGAACAAAAATAAACCAAATGCTTTACGAACTGTTCTCTCAATGAGTGAAAATTTTTCGTTTTATTTTATTGTTGTGTTTGTGAAGTACAAACAAAGCTGCAATGAGAGCGCAAACCAATATGAATTGTGATCACAAAAGGAAAAATTTATTTTTTGCGTTTTTTTTGGTAAGGTTTAGTTCAAAAACTTTAAGTTTCGTTTATTTGAATTTATTCATTTCGCTTCCAGGGATTATTATAATTTATAAACTGAAGTATGTGAATTGAAAATATATATAGTACATAAACTACTGAATTTAATTCAGTTAGGTACTAAAAATAATAATAATAAAAGTATAACTTGCGTTCATCAGCATATACTAAACACGTGGCGGAAGTGCGTACGTTTTTTTTTTTTTTTTTTAATATATAATTTTGTGTTTCGTTCCTTTGAATGAGCGGAACAAAACGAAAAGGAACGATCCGCTATTGTTTGTTTTCGTTATCTGCTCTTAGTTTCATGTCATAGAAAAATAATTTAAGAGAGCTGCAGGAAAAAAAAAAAATCTCAAGAGAGTGCAGTTATTTGCTTCAGCAATAACGCGCTCAATATTTCCTACTCTCTTTTGTAATTTTTCGCGGGGCTCTCTAGAGCAGCAGTGGCCACCTATACATACACAATGATCGATTGAGCATTCTTTCTATAGAAATGAGCTCCGTACGTGTGAAATTTCTTACGATCATTTGTCTGAGTACAAGGCTTTGGCCTACGCTGCTGTAGAGTTCTCAAATTAAAAGATTGCAGTGAGCCTCTGTGAGATAAAAATTAAAACGAATCTCAAAACTTTAATTTCGTGTTTACTGATCAAATAGACCAAAGATTAAACAGAGCATGTTAAAGAAAATGTTATGTAAACAAAGAGAGAGAGAGAGAGAGATTACAGAGTACAAATTTTACAGTAATGTAAACATAACAGTCATTCTCCCATGTGCTCTTATTGTGTTCGCTTAGTAGAAACAAATGTAAAAAACAAAGAGAAGTGTGATTGAGAAGCAAGCAACTTCTCTCTTTAGACAAAGCACTTTATGGTGTGCTTTTACCGATAGAGCACAAGCTCTACATTGAAAAACAGTGAGAAGAAAACGAAAGCGTGTTGTTTTAGAAAGAAAGAGAGAGAGAGAGAGAGCGAATTACTTGTACATATTTTCTGTTACTCAATCGTACTTATAAACAAACACATATATGCTAATTTCTTATACATGTAGTTGTATACATATTACTCAAAATTAACCAGGTCGGGAAAAAGATCTGTCAAACTAGTAATATAAAATAAGCTGAGTATTCCAAATAATACTTCACTTGATTTTATAGTGAAAAAAATATAATAAATAATGCGATGCTTTTATTTTCATTTGACAGAAAAAATTAATTTAAAAAATTGCAATTACTTAAGTTTTAAATATAGTGGCATCTTTATTATTAATTTAATGCTTCCTATTACTTTTGTTTTCAAACTTTAAAATCCTATTTAATATTCACAAGATAATTATTCAAGCATTTGCAAAACGTTACGTTGAAATACTATTCCAAACTTGGGGCCAATCAATAATAAAAACTTCTTCTTCTTCTTCTTCTTCAAAAAAAGGCATTTTTCCTTTCCTTAATTTCTTTTTATAATAAATTTCAATTAAGCATAAATTAAAAAAAAAGGTTCATTATCCTTTTCTTTTTTTGCCCTATCTATTGTTGAAAAGAACATGACAGAAGTAGAAAAATACAAAAGAATGAAAAAAAAAATCACTAAAGCAGACACAAATACATAATTGCTTTTGTGTTTTTCTGTTGTTGTTGCTATTTTCCTATGTTTTAAGATTCTTTATTAAATCTTTGTGTTATGTTGAAAAAAGAGTTTGACCTTATTTGAAGTGCAAAGGAAGAAGGAAATACATTTTACATAATTATAAAGTGAAGCAAACGCTGAAAAGCAGTAAGAAAACAAATTTTATATTATAATTGTTTTATTTGCGATAATGTGGCAAGGCAAGTTCATCAGCAGGGTTTAGGTCAAAAACTCCTTAAAGATTCCAAGACTTTAATAAATTTATTGTTTGCATAGTAGTTTTAATCAAATGTTTATTTAGATTTATTTCTTTAAAAATTTTAGACTAAAATACAAACCGAAAATCGAGTAAAATTCAATTGAAAACTGAAACGAAAATATGACCAAAATTCACACCAAAAAGCTGGACAAAAGTTGACCATAGTTTTAGACAAATTCAGGCCAAAAAACAGGCAAAAAATTTAGATCAAATTTAGACCAAATTTGGTCTTAACTTTTGGACCAGAAATGAGACAAAGCAAATCAAAAAAAAAAAAAAATAAAGGAACAGAATTTGCTCCAAAACTCAAGCCAAAATTTTGACGAAAATCAGCCCTAAATTCAGACCAAGAATTTGACAAAAATCAGTCCCAAATTCAGTCTAAATTTTAGATTAAAATTAATAAAATTAGGCCAAAATTTATATATAAAATTCGATCAAAACTTAGAGCATATTCGGGGCAAAATTGAAATCAGAATTCAGACCAGATAGAGGTAAAAATTCAAACAAATGCGACACTGGAGTGCAGACAAAAAATAAGCCAAAATTTGAACTAAAATTTAGACCAAAAACTGAATCAACATTCAGGCCTAAAATTAGACCAAAATTTAGACCAAATTCGGACCAAAATTTGGATCAAAATTTAGACTAAAAATTATACCAAAATTTAGACCAAAATTCAGACTTAAATTCGGACCGAAAATTAGACCAAAATTTAGACCAAAAATTATACCAAAATTTAGACCAAAATTTAGACCGAAATTCGGACCAAAATTTAAACCGAAATTCGGACCAAAAACTAGACCAAAATTTAGACCAAAAATTACACCTAAATTGGATCAAAATTTAGACTAAAAATTAGACCGAAACTCGGATCAAAAATTAGACCAAAAATTAGACCAAAAATTAGACCAAAAATTAGACTAAAAATTAGACCAAAATTTAGACTAAGAATTAGATCAAAATTTAGACCAAAATTCGAACCAAAAATTAGACCAAAATTTAGACCAAAAACCAAACCAAAATTTAGACCGAAATTCGGACCAAAATTTAGATAAAAAATTAGACCAAAATTCAGACCAAAATTTAGACCAAAATTTAGACCAAAAATTAGACCAAAATTCAGACCAAAAATTGAATAAAGTGAGCGAAAAAGTAAGAAGACTGAAACTCATATCAAATTTGAGTTAAAATTCACATAAAAATCAGATCGATATTCAGTCCAAGCTCAGTCTAAGATTCAGCTCAAAATTTAGACCGAATTTCGTCTAAATCTAATACAAAAATTAAACCCAAAGCAAATTGAAATTCAAAATTAATACAATCTTAAGTTGAGAAAAAAATTAGGCAAAAATAGAAACCAAATTCAGTCCAACATTCCAAAAACAATTTAGACCATATGTTCTTCTAAATGAGATTAAAATTCAGACTAAATTTAGACCAAAATATAGATCAAACCTTAGGCCTAAGTTTAGACCAATTTTTTATTATTACTATTTATATGAAAAGCAGACAAAAACTCAGTGCAAAAGCAGATCAAAATACAGATCAACAATCAGACTAAATTCAGTTCCGAATTTAGACAAAACTTGGATCAAAGCTTAGACCAAAAACCAAATTAACATTCTGAGCAAAAATTAGAACAAAATTTAGACCAAAAATTGGTTAAAGTGAGTAAGTAAGTGAGCAAAGAGTCCTAAACACATATCAAATTTGAGGCAAAATTCGGAAAAAAAATCAGACTAAAATTTAGACCAGAATTTATTCCAAAATTTAGACCACATTTAGTCCAAATCTTACACAAAAATCGCACTTAATATACACCAAAATTAAAACCAAATTCAAACCAATATATCAACAAAAATTTAGACCAAAATGTTAGGGTACATTTTGGTCTAAATTTAGAGATCAAAAATTCAGACTAAATTTAGACCAAAACACAGACCAAACCTGAGGCCTAAATTTAGACCAAACCTGAAGCCTAAATTTAGACCAAAATACAGACCAAACCTTAGGCCTAAATTTAGACCAAACCTGACGTCTAAATTTAGACCAAAATACTGACCAAACCTGAGGCCTAAATTTAAACCAAACCTGAAGCCTAAATTTAGACCAAACCTGAAGCCTAAATTTAGACCAAAATACTGACCAAATCTTAGGCCTAAATTTAGACCAAAATTTTAAATGAAAAGCAAGCAAAAATTCAGCGCAAAATCAGCACAAAATCCAGACCACTACTAAGACTAAATTCAGTTCAGAATTTAGGCAAAAATTGGATCAAAATTTAAACCAAAATTTACGCCAGAAATCAGACCTAACATTAAGCCTAAGAGTATGCTTACTTGAAACTGCCTCTAAAAATTCATAATGAATCTAGTAGGCATTTGAGCTTTAGAAACATTTTAGAATGTTGTAAGCATTCACATTTTTGGAAAGAAGCCCACTTATACCCCACTGAATCCTCCACTATACTTTAGTACGTAAGCTCATTTGAGCTGTTCACACGTTTGTCATTCAATTGCCTCTCTTTTACTAGGTATAATTACATAAATACCTATTCGCTTTAAATTAATTCAATCAAACCTCAAAAACTATAATTCACCCGCACTCACTAGCGAAATTGTTAACAGAAATCTTGCCTTTAAGTTCCTGAGTATTTTCATACATTGCACTCCTGCAGATTAACTCATTTATCTAGGATTGTGACAAATGCAGTAAAAATGGCCTACCACACATCTCTTCTCAGTAATTGAGAACATTTTGTTATACCTTCAACATATCAAAATTCTTACAAAAACACTTGCACACACACATATGCACACACCCAACATTCATAAGCTAAAGACAGCAAACGTATACGGACCTGCTTACAGCTAGACAGACAGAATGACAGACAAATACATAAATCAACAAAACGGCAAACCGAAAAGCAAATTGCGTTTCCACCGCAATCAGCGCAATCAACCATAAAAACCACTTTAATGCAGAATACGCAGTGGTCAAATGTGCGGTTTAAATGAAACGACATGCGTTCATTCATATGCACACACACACACATAAACGAAATAACACAGAACAAGAACAACAACGTAGCACTCATTTCACCTTTCTCTTTTTGAGCCCATCTTGAATACATTGCCCTAAAGCAATACAGAGAGAGTAGAGAAAATAAAAAAAACATTCAAATACTATTATCTGGCGCGTAACCACAGCAACCACAAAAAGCAAATGCATCATGCGGGTGAGCCGCATGCAGCGTGTTGTAAAATACAAACACAAACACACAAATATGTATATACAAAAAAAAAAAAACTACATACGCGTTGCTCTCCACATTGAAGTTGCATTCAAATACCTAGCAATTAATTATTTACACATTCATTCATATATGAAAACTTCCGTTAGTTATGCTCAAAAGAGCACGAACCAAAAAAAAAAATAATAAGAGAGAGAGAGAGGATAAAGAAAACCGTACATAACACACCATCATATCTCTTCCCCTATATCTCTCTCTTTTTCTCTCTCTCTCTCTCTCTTTTAATATCTCTCTTTTCATAAATATACTAAAATATACTCTCTTTTTTTTGTATTCTGATTGATGCACTACTACTCACTCACCTGGAAATTTATATAATGCCACCTCATTGCAATTAATCTCAATCAAAGTTGACGTTTCATTTGGCAATCCAACACATTGACACATACTATTCAGCGGGCATGAATATAACATATCCTGTTGTTGTGCATTCAATAGAGCAGCAAAACCGCCGCCACCACCACCACCTCCTGCACCGCCTGAATTGCTTGGTATTGCAGGTGGTGGACCACGAGCACCGGCAATGCTACGCGGCAAACGTATACTGACTGCTTCTCCACCACCACCACCACCAGCACCGTCTCTGCCTGGGCCAAGTACACCCGGACCACCGCCATCAAATTTCCAACAATCTGCCGTAGTGCGAAACCAATACAGCATCGAAATGGATATGATCAGTAGATGCGGACGTTGATGTTGCTCCATCCTGCAATGAAACATGAACAAAAATAGAAAAAGTTGAATTATTTTGCATTTAAGTATGCATGAATATGTAGACATATTTCAGTTTATAGTTTAATTTTTAATATTTTATTTGTTTAAAAAAAAAAAAAAAAAAACAAAACGAAAAGGAAATGATATTATTTAATC